>JANZXR010067950.1:0-11777 GCA_027575705.1 Erythroxylum echinodendron | reverse complement strand
TTCCAGGTGGTTAATGCTCCTAGCATTAACCACCTGGAAACTCGAACCTGAGATGATTAATTTAGCAAACAAAACATGCTAGCAAGAACAAATTCTAGATTAAATTTATGCATACGCAACTCGGCATTTATGCTTATAAATCAAGAACAAAAAATCATCACATATATACTCAAGAATATTAAATACAAGTTCTCATGAATAAACTAGGGTTTAACCTCTTATAATTGAAAAGAAAAAAAATTAATTCTTCATCAACATAAGGTGCAGCAAAGAAAAAAATCCCTATTAAGTAAAGAAGATATAATATGAAGAGAAAGAATATTACTATTTATGTGAATAGTGCATGTGAATAGTAACATACAAGAGAGAGAATGAGAGAGAGAGAGAATGAGAAGCAGTAAAAATAACGAGATAATATGTTCTATTTATATTGGTCATAGGGAGGTGCAAGAGAAAGTTGAATCCTTGTAGGATTAAAAAGAAGAATCCATAGAGGAGGACTTATATTCTATGTTGAATTTGGTCTTTAAAAGGTGGAATCTAAGTTGGAGAGGGAAGAGGAGGTGGCACGTCCTTATAGAGGTGGGATTCCTAACACGAATAGGATTCCTAATCCTTGTAGGAGTAGGATTACTTGCCACCATATTTTTTGTCACCGATTCCATGTTTCTCCTCGAATCACCAAAATAGGAAATCCTTATCAAAATAGGATTCCTTGTGCAACTGGGATTCCTAATCCTACTAGGATTAGGATTTGGAAACTTTGACCATTCCTACTCATTTCGAGCTCCTCTTTCTAAATATGAACTCTATTTCTACAAATTCCATCTCCTTAAGCTCATTTTTACATCTATTATCCAAATGTACTTGAAAAAACATAAAACAAGATAAGTGTAACATTTAAGATAGAAAATGTGAATAAATACAAGTATAAAGGAACTAAAAGGATAAGAAAATATCAGTGTATCAATGGATGTATTGGGTTTAAAATTCTCAAGCCAAGAGGAAGGTCAAAGAAGACAAAAAGAGAGTCAGAAAAGAATGAAGGCAAAGTTTGACCAAACTGCGAAGTGCCACACTTCATCCATCCACAACTTGGAGGTATAGGTAGGTCAACTTGCTAATACTTTGTCTTCTAGGAATGCAAAAAACTTACTAAGCAATACTGAGGCTAATCCAAAGGAACAACTTAAGGGGATCACACTTAGGAGTGGCAAGTAATTGGAGGAGTCATGTGTGCAAAATGATAGGTAACAAAAGGAGAAAGGAAAAGACAAAGAGATAGAAGAAGAGAAGGTATAGGAGAATTAAGAAGAGAAGCCATATGTGCCACCACCACCCTACAAGCCTAAGATTCCATATCCACAGAGGGTGAGACAATAGCAAGTAGACACTTAATTCACTAAATTCTTGGAGAAGTTGGAGAAGCTTCGGATTAATTTGTCTTTGGTGGAGGCATTGGAGTATATGCGTAAGTATGTGAAGTTTGTCCAGGAAAGATTGACGCATAAACGCATTTGGGAAGACAATCAGACGGTGACCTTAACGGAGAGCTATAGTTCGATCATCACAAGTATAATGCCTTCAAAATTACAAGATCTAAGGAGTTTTACTATTCCATGTGTTATTGGTGATTTTGAATTTTCTAAATGCTTATGTGATTTAGGTGTAAGTATTAACTTGATGCCTTTCTTTATTTTTAAGAAATTGGGTCTAGGTGATAGGTGTTTAAATGAAATTATTCTATAACACTTAGTGATTATTGACATGAAATTGCTTAAGATACTCACTTTGACTCATATGTGATTTTAGGCATAATTCGGAAGCAAATAAGTTAAAGTGAGTCGAAAGCACGATATTTAGACCATTTTCACTTGTCTTCATAGAGCAAGAAGAAGAAAATTAAAAGACAAGAAGAAAATTAAAAGAAGAAAAAATGCAAATAACGTGAGTTACATGGATTTATGCATGCAATTACATTAATTAACAACTGGGAATTAAATGAGACAAAAACGACAAAGCAAGATGAAGAAAACACTGCTGCAGGTGGATAGCCATAGGAGTAAAATGGCCCAGCAGTGTTGGGAGCATGAATCAGACACAGTGTAGTAACCAAAACGTAAGCGTAATAAAGGACAAATGCTATCATTGGGAAGGTGCAAAAAATGCAAAATAACAAAAGGGCATCAGCGGTAACGTGAAGGATGAATAGTGGTAGTGGGCCAACAATTAAATGAGAAATATTAAGCAGTTCACTCCAAAATGACGACACATAGCTAAGAGACAAAGGAATGCAGCAATTGAAGGTTTGTGTTTCGTAAACATAGACCATGTGTTTTACTTAAATTGCAACAGCGTTTGTGGAATCACTTCTAGCAGTGGTTGGAATAGCTCGCAAAATCCAACCACTTCACCTACTTTATTACCCCAACCCTTTCTCTTACCTTTATTGAAACAGAATGGTTTCATGTTCCTTCATTGATTGGTTGTTCCTCTCCGTTCGTCTCTTTTTTTCCAATTTCGGTCTCGATTAGTTTATAAGATTGAATGGACAATTCTCCTCTGAACCCTCAATTTTGTAAACATTTGACCAATAATAGTAGTAGAAGCGTGGGGTTTTAAAAGAGGACCAAACAACAACATTGTACCACTAAGGGTTTTGCATGAATAGTTAGATGGACCACAATTTTAATTCGTCACATCAAGAACATTACCAAGAGCAAATAACAACATTGTACAACTAAGGGTTTTGCTTGAATAGTTAGATGGACCACAATTTTAATTCGTCACATCAAGAACAGTACCAAGAGCTTGCAAGAGAGAACAATAATGGTGACAAAAAGAGAGGGAGGCATTATTAGGGGGCTTCAGTTGGGTTATTAATTAGGGCTAAAGCATTTTTTCAAGAGAGACCCATGAAGGGCTAGATATCTCGACGCTAGTTCGAAGGTGACATCGATGCCGATGACTCAGGTTACGTGTATTTTACTATTTTTGATGTTTCTTTCTCTCATTAGAAATTAATTGTGTTATCCTATGTTAATTAATTGGGGTTTTGTGTATGGATAGTCTGATTTTGGTTATTGTTCGGTTATTTGTGTATAAACCCATTAGGTATTATGAAAAGATGATTTTAATACTTTCATTGAATTGTTTATATGCAAACACATTGCTAGAATTTCAATATAATCCTTAATTGTTATGTTGAAATTCATGTGTAGCGACTAGTGATTCGTAATCCATAAGGATAACATGACCTAGGTTAAATGACGCATCGTATGTGGTTGTTGCTTTGATTAATCGATTTTCCTAATTTGTAATGCTACTACCTAATTAAATCTAGAGATCGTATCCTAGGTTATTTAGTTTTTAGGTTTAATTAATGATCGTATCTTGATTAAACAAAACTTAAGGAAAAACTTGGGTTAATTATTAACCAACGATTAATAGTTGCTAGGAGATGTTTGAGAACAACAAATCAATGAAATATGCTTAATTAAGGTGTAGGTTGAGATTGAACTAAAGAATCGAGTCCCTACAAAATTCTCCACTTTAATCATTTTTCACAGGATGATGATCTCGAATATCTGTCCAACAGGATGAAAGGCAATTTTGCTATAGTTTCTAAGATTGGAGAGCCAACAAAACTCAGTTACATCTCTAGAAAAATTGATGAATGTTATGATTACCAATAATCTCCAATTTTAATAGAGCCTATAATAGCAGTTGTAACAGCTCCAGCAGGAAATAAGGCATATAATGTCTAGAAACTGAAACATGACAAGCCAAATGGTGAGATGGTAGCGAGGATCAACTACCTAGAATCATAAATGGAAGAGAAACAACCATATCAACCTAAGGTATACCTAATAGACATTAGTGCAAAAACCTTACAAAGCGATAAGAAGCTTGAGAATTTTGAGAGCATTACTCAAGGAGTTGCTTATGTGGAAGAAACAAAGGAGAAGCTCGAAGTAAAAAAAGCTATATCTTTTAGCTCACAGGTAAATACTGAGTTCAATTTTGTTGTTGAGAATGACTCTTTACTTTTACCTAACAGGTTGGAGGAATTAAACGAGGAAGAAAATTTTAAACAGACATTTGAGATCTTTCATGAAAGCATGGACTTAGTAGAGATCGAAAGTCTAAGGATAGGGAGGACACTAAATGGGAATGATGATCGACTAAGGCCTTATCTAAAACATCATCGTGTGGAAGTGGCGCTAACTGTAATACCTGAAGATCATCATTTTGTCACGTGAGGAGGAAACATGGAGTTGAGCCAATAACCCTAAACCAAGGCACTTCTTGGGAGGCAACCCAAGCGAAGTAAATTTCTTTTCTTTACATTTTCGCATTTCTTTTTATATGCATGTGTGTTCTTTATTGGTTTGTTTCTTGCTTGTTCATTTTCAATCAAAATGAGAGAAAGAATAAAACAAACAATTTCTCATTTTATATTGCTTCTAGGATTATATAGTTATGAGTAAATAATGAATTGACTAGAGAATTTCATAGCAAATTTAGTATGTATTTTTACTCTTATGATTGGTTGATATGCATTATCTTTAGAAGAGTAGTGACTAATGGTAGACAAAGCCGATGAGATTTTAAACCTTATTAGACTAACACATTCAAATCAGTCTCATTGTCTTTTGATAACGTGTGACCTTCATGGCATGTACATCCTAACTTTGTTTTAAATTTCTATTCAAGACCACATTTTTATCACATGCATTAATATGGATGCCTACCTAGTATATGACTTTCCTTTTTGATAAGCCCACCTTGAGCTCTATTTACCCTTTTCTTTGTGTATTATCCACATTACATGCTTTAACCTAACCAAATGTCCTTCCCAAGCCTTAAAGCTAGTGGAATATTTGTTGATTGTTGAGTTTGTGGATATACAGAAGTATAGGTGTGGGGGTATGTATATGTGTGGGTTAGTTATAATGTTATAATGTTATTTTATGCCTTATCATTGAAATTCCCATATTGATGTAGTTTATTTTAGTTTTTATAAGAGAAAAGAAAAGAAAGGAAAGAAACAAAGAAAAGTGAAAAGAAAAAGAAAAAAAGAACAAAATGTTTGAATAAATGTATCAAGGGGGAATTGCATATATGTTGAAAAGTTGTTTATGATTTATGCATCCTCCTAAAGTTGTAATGAATGTGTTATTGGAGTTTGTTGAATATGGGGTAGATGTTGTCTTGGAAGGTTAACTCTTTTGTGGTTTCAAGGTATTGTCATCAATTGTATGAGTGATTCCTTTAGATTGGTATACGTTTCATGTGGTTTGTGTGTGAGAGCTGAATTGGGATGTGAAATATGAATGTTGCATTCTTTATAGCTGACGATACCCAATTTTTGATAAATGTTAACTTGTGCACTTGATGTCATATTGAATGTTGCAATTGTTTCACTAACTTTAATGACTTTCATGCTACTTGACCTAAATACATCTCACCTTACCTTTCCCCACATTACAACCTTGAAAATTCCTTTGATCCATGATTTTACATTTGAACATTAGTGGTGGAGAAATGAAATCATATGGAAAGTTATGGATTGTCATGATCATGATGGTGTTGAGTGTACCCATGGGTATATTTTAGTTAAACACATTTTCCGAGTCTACCATTAAATTGCTCAGTTTTTGAAGATGATGAATGCTGATTGATCATGAGTAAAAGCTTGGAATGTTGACTTCTTGCTTTGATTTTTTTTAAATTCATTCATCTTTGATCATGATTATATATTCTTGGAAAATATGGGAAATGAGTAAATGTTTTGGGTTTTTGAGCTTAATTTTAATATTTTGCCCAAGGATGGCCAAAAGCTAAGTGTGGGAAAAATTGATAGGTGCTCAATTGATTATGAAATTATTCCATAACACTTATTTATTATCGACATGAAATTGCTTAAGATACTCACTTTGACTCATATGTGATTTTAGGCACAATTCGGAAGCAAAAAAGTTAACGTGAGTCAAAAGCATGATATTTAGGCCATTTTCTAAAGATTAATTTTCACTTGTCTTCATGGAGCAAGAAGAAGAAGATTAAAAGACAAGAAGAAAATTAAAAAGAGAAAAAAATGCAAATAATATGAGTTGCATAGATTATGCATGCAATTACATTAATTAACAGCTGGGAATTAAATAAGACAAAAAGGCAAAGCAAGTTGACGAAAACACTGCAGCAGGTGGATAGCCAAGGGATCAAAATGACACAGCAGCATTGGAAGCATGAACCAGACAAAAATGTAGCAACCAAAACACAGGCGCAGTAAAAGAGAAACACTATTGTTGTGTAGGAGCAAATCACGCACAATAACAAAAGGGCATCAGCTGTAGCGTGAAGGAAGAATAGTGGGGGTGGACTAATAATTAAATGAGAAATAGTAAGCAGTTCACTCCAAAATGATGATGCATATCTAAGAGATAAAGGCAGCAGCTGAAAGTTTGCGTTTCGTAAACGTAGACCATACATTTTACTTAAAACGATTGTTTGCATGAAATTCAGACGTGGTATACAATTACCCTAACATTGCCATGAAACACAAACATTTGGCCAATAACATTAGCAGAAGTGTAGGGTTTTAAAAAAGGAATAAATGACAACATTGTATAACTAAAGGTTTTACGCGAATAGTTAGATTGACCACGATTCTAATTCGTCACATCAAGAACAGTACCAAGAGCTTGTGATAGTTATGCATTAGTATATGTTTTTCTAAGTATTTGGCATGTGTTTCTTACATAATAGTTGATTATTGTTGTATTTTAGGATTCATTTTGTATGTTTTTGGTTAGTTTGATTTCATTGATGTTCTTTTATGTTGATGTTAATTTAAGGTAAGAATTGATTATTTTTATATAGGAAGGAAGATTAAGCAACTTGAGAATTGAGCTAGAAATCAAAGAGAAGAGGAGAAGAGGGAGCTTTCTGTTGCAAAATCCCACGATCATAGGAATCATACCAATCCCACGATTGTTGATTCCCAAGATCGTGGGAAGTTTAACCCCAGACATTCTGCGGGGTTCAATTAAACTTTAGGTTTTTGTGACTATATAACATGTTAAACCTCCCTGGATGAAAGGGGACGAAAACCCTCTAAAGAAAAGAGCCTCCTTGAGTGAAGAATACAAGTTTTAAGTTTTAAGGAAGGTGAAGATTCAAGGATTATCAACAACAATTGGGAAAATAGCACATCAACACCAAAATTTCCAAATTTTGGAAAATAAGAGAAGGAGTTTTTTTATTCAATTTTCTGTCAATTTTATCTCTTCTAACATTTTCATAATGGAATATTTGAGTGTTGATGATGTTATGGAAAACATAAGTGGTTGATTTGTTTTTAAGGATTGCTTTTGAACTATTTTATTAAACTCCTAGTTTATTGAATTAAAAGAGAGTTGTCTTTGATGATTGTTAATTATATTTATATCTTGCAATAAATTGAGAAAGTGAGTAAGATTATTTGTGTAAGATTGTAAAACGAGAGTTGGCAACCTATAGACTTATAATCATTATATTAATTGATTAGTTAGAAGAGAGATCTTGGCTAATTTAATTGATCATCCATAGGATAAATTAACAACTAGTTAAATTGGTGGAGTGATTAGGTAGGTTGAGAGATCGTTCAATTGACTTCATTTAATTTGATTAGGGAAAATTAATTACACTTTGAGAGAGGTTAGTTAATATAATTAGACATCTTAGGTGAGACATAATTCAATTTATAAAATAAGAGGGAGACAAAATAGGTAGAGAGTGATCTCTAGTCATTAATTTCTTGAATTCCAATTTTCCGCATTTTGGTTTTGTCCATTGTTCATTGTTAGTCTTTCAATTTTAATTTAAATTTCTAGTTTACTTCCATTAAACAATTTCATTTCTTAAATAAAGTTTGATCTAAATTAAATGGTGCCTAGGTATCAATCCTTGTGGGATCGATATCTGCTTTCTAACTATAAGTCACGACTTGTACACTTGCAGTTTTTGAGCATAAAACGAGTAGATTATTTTGCAAAAAATTACACTCAACAAGTTTTTAGTGTCGTTGCCAGGGATTGATTGTTTAACATCTTGTTTAATTTATATTACTTTGATTTACGAGTTTTTAATATTTTTCCTTATGCATTTGCAGGTGTATGAACATAAGGAGCATGTGAAGATCGGCATAATTTGGTAACGATGAACTATGAGATATCATAAAACACATCAAGACATCTTAAAATGAGGAATGAGACATCTGAAGAGCTAGATGCCAAGAAGAAATAGGAAGAACAATGATGGAAGATAGTTACTATAGGTAGCAAGGAACTTTTGTAAATTACATTGAGGTGCAGTATGGTTGGGGAAGTACTGATCCTTATTAGAACATGTACACTTTGGGGTGGCAGAACTACCCAGATTTCTATTGATCCGACAATGCAAGAGCTCACATGGGACATTAAGACCTATTTGAATTTCAGTAAGATGAGTCCAGTTCATAGGATTCCAAATTCGACAAAATCATGGATAAGCTAATAAAAATGGAAGAGAACTAGAAGAGGATGTTTTCCATCCAGGAGGAAAGTTAAAAGAGACTGGAAGAGAAGTTTAATCAAGTTTTTCAAAATCATGCCATTTCTATTCACAACCTGAAGATTCAAATAGGAAAAATTTCTCATGAATTTTGTAAAAGAAGTGTGGAAAAGTCTCTGAGCAATATGGAATTATATAAACGAGAGCAAAATGAGGCTATCACACTTAAAAATGGAGACGAGCAAGAAGAGCCAGTGGAAGACTAGACTAAACCTTACCTTATAGAAGACCAAGAAATCAAGAAGGAGGATGAAGAAAAGGATGAAAACCCTCCCTATTATTCACCAGTTTTTGATATACCATATATGAACATCAAAAAATCTTGAGTAGATATATATGAAAAGAACTCTATCTTTTGGATTGATGATGATCAAGTGACATTCAACATTAATGATGTATTTGAGAGTTCGAAGGATTGTAGTTTATTCAGGATAATTGATGTGTTTAAATTTTATGAAGAACAAAAGGACGAAGAATAGATGACAGCAGACATCGAGTTTGAAGAAGTCATGAAAGTCACTGTTTAGGAAGCGAAAGAAGTCGAGGAGACGAAGGTGATTAAGGAAGAAAAAGAGCAACTTACCTTCATACAGGACAAACTGTTGGATTCAATGGAAGATTGAGGGAGTTTTGTTATTTCCTGTTATGTTGACATTTCACTTGGACAAAAAACATTATTGAGCTTAATTGATTTTCATAATGTTATCCATATTGTCCTTTTGATTATTTTATAGTTTGTAGCTTACTTATAGGCTACAAAGAAAATGTTGAACTAAAAAGGTGGAAGCAAGCTATTTATGATTGATCCTAGTTGAGTTTCCAAGGAAGAGAGTCAAGCTACCGACGTTAAAAGAAGCACTGCATAGGAGGCAACTCACGGAATTATATTTTCTTTTGATTGCTTTTGTCTATTTGTTTGTTTGATTCATTCAGTTATGATCATATTTGATTGATTTTAGATTTTGATTGAATTTCAACTTGTTTTTCCCTTCAAATTTTTTGTTGGTAATATTATTTTGATGTGTTTTTAGGTTGTGGGATCATTAAGAATGCATGCTAGGCTTGGAAGAAAGTTTAGAAGTGGAAGAATTACCACATCCGACAATCGTGGGAATTATAGCGATTCCCATGACCGTGCGAAATCTCTACCGTAGAAATCACTCCAATTCTCACGATTGTGGGATTACTCTCCAGAAAGTGGGAAAACTCTCCAGAAAGTTTCTAAAGAGAAATCCCATGATTGTAGAAATGATGGATATTCCCACAATCGTGGGAATCCCATCCGAGGGAAATTTTAAATTTTCCTCCCCCTTTTCTTTCATTCATTCTTCAAAATTTTAACACCTTCTCTCTCTAACCATAAAAACTCTCCTCCCACTCTCTAAAATCCTTCATTTTCCTCTAGATTCTTGATATTTTCTTTATTTCTTTTCATTAATCTTACAAACCTTTACTCTTCTCATGCATTAATTATTCAAAAATACAAGGATATGGGTAAGATCTCTCTCTCTCTCCCTAAAATACAAATTCACACCTCTCTTCTTATTTTTACAGGTTTTAATCTTCCAATGGCTCCAAAGAAGATGACAGCTCAAAAACAGACTGATGAATTATGCCTTCAAGTCTCTGGAGAAGGTAAGCCCGACTTAGCAGTAGCTTATCGTGCTTCATTCCCCATTTATTCGAAGGAAGAAGTTATGTGTTTCTGAGACCTCAAAGATACAGAATTGATCACTCCTCGATATTTTGATTTTGAATTGTTAGAAACCATAGGAGTGAGGCAAAAAATTGAGCGAGTAGTTGCGAACATAGGTTGGAATAGGTTCATTCGGTGTGACGTGCCTATTTACCCTATGATGACGATAGAGTTTTTCCCTAAAATGGATGTTTTCTGGTTTAGGTTATTTGGAAATAGATTATAATGTCATTCATGCACTTTTCAATTTTTCAAACACTAAAGTTTTAGATGATCACGATGACTTTTATCTAGATGATTATTGGAAAACTCTAACATGTGAAGAAATTTTTGACTGTTGTAATGCACTGAAAACTTTAATCCGTAATGTTGGGCATTTACTTTTACATAAATTTATGTGCTTAACTGTCTTTAATGAAACTGAAGGTAACAAATGCTCACCTAAAGAACTTTTATTTTTGTGGTGCATGGATTGAAAAATAAAAATCAATATACCTTTAGGATTTTTCAATCAATAGTGAGTGTTGTAAAAAAAAAGAGCTCATATTTTGGCAAGTCCTATGTTGTAACAGCTTTGGCTTTATTTTATAACCTTAATGTGGGAGATGTTCGTACAACTCAATATGATACGTTTGACATATCTTATTTGAGGTGCTATGAGATTTTAGAGTTCCATTCTATAGAACTCCAAAATCCTCAGACGCATACTGCAGTGAAGAACAGGAGGGGCACAGATACAACTGCTTCCCAACCCTCCACATCTCGAGTAGTCCTAGAGCTAAAAGAAGAAGCAGTGGAGAAGGAACCAAGTGCACCAATAGAGGTCGACTGATTTCAACAAATCCTCGACAAGATGGCCTCCAGTCAGCAGCAAATGATATGGCAGCTTAATGAGCTCGGCACCCAAATGTGGCAAGTCCATAAGGAGCAGGGCTACTTGAAGAAGAAGTTCCTCAAGTTCTTTCAGAGGAATAATTTTGAAGCTTCCTCACCAACACCCTCACCACCGTAATCCCTAATAAGCTTTTCTTACCCTATACTTTTAAATTTTGTTATTTATTTTATTTGGTTAATGTCATTTTCCCTTATTTGGTGATTGACTTGTCATATTGAGGACAATGTGATCTTTAAATGTGGGGAGGTGACATTGACTTTCTCAATTTCATTGTTTGCATTTTGTTAAATAGGATGCATATTTAGACATATCATGTTGTTTTATGTTAAGCAATGGAACCGCACTTGAATCATTTTGATGAGTATTTGTAACACCCCACTCCTGCTGGACCCGAACCTGATATCGATAGTGATATCCGAATCTGTGCCCCGCGAGGGTGGCGTGTCACATCACTTAACAATTAAAACTCGGTATACACTTTTTTTTTAAAACCATCAACATAATGTACAGAAAGCCAATAACCAAAACATTCCACTTTGTTTAATAATCATTTGATACAAACACAATAAATTCAACAGTAACTTTTATTAG
>JANZXR010067919.1:0-11777 GCA_027575705.1 Erythroxylum echinodendron | reverse complement strand
CTAATCTTGATTAGCTTCTTTTTCTTATGCAAATAGAAAAAGGATTCTAGTAGTTTGTTTCTATTCACTTTCTCTCATGTATGTGCTTTGACTAACTTCCTTCTTATTAAAAAGGGAAGAATAACATTTCTCTACTATACTAATACATGACCAGCGCGCTTACTTCAACGCAAGAATCGGATATGCGGTGCAAAGGAGGATTCAAAGTAGCATCTGATATGTGAACAACTGATCTTCTCTAGAAAAACAGTTTGGCTACGATTCGATCTCGAAAGAGCAGACTTCGAAAGAGGTTACTGACTCTTCCACTACTATATGAACCATCCGCTCCTTTTTCGATTCTTCTTCTATATAAGTTAATAGATTTTTGTGATTCAATCGATTCGATTCTCATTCTCTCCTTCAAGTCAGGAGATACCTTGAGAACAACAGGAACAAAATCTTATTAAGAGGAAGACTTTGTCTCGTCCACACCCAGAAAAGAAAAGATCAGATCGTCAATGGCAACAGCAGATAAGACCGCTTATTCCTTGTTCACAACACATGAAACTGCCATTTCGCCTAGCTAGGGTAGACAGAGTTGGAACTGATACAGATTGAAAGGGCGTGTAAAATGGACCAGACTATGCTATGGGGACTAAGGCTGCCTAAATTGGATCAAAGAGACCCACGTGCCTATAAATAGCTGCAAGAATAGGAATGCCAGCGCCTATGGTTGAGTGAACAGGACTTGTTCTCGAAGAACTAAATTGTAATGCACTTTCTACCTTAGATAGATGCCAGGATAAGGATTCGCAGGAGATATTAAATTAAGAGAGGAAGCAGGACAGACAAGTAAGGCACAAAGAGACTCCAATCAGGTTTAGGGCTTGAGGTTTACGGTAGCCTTAATCTAAGAGCAGTAGGAGGTTGAGTCATATAAAAATAGGCATCGAATGCAAGGTATGAGGGAGAGAATCTTGTCTTAGAGCCATTTTTCTTAGGATGGAAAGTGGAGACTGGCATTACTACGACCGAAGATAAGATCAAAGCCTTCCACAGATCATGAATTGGAGTTTTCTAATGAAAGAAATGCAAAAGCAAGCCCTACAACGTGACTTGGTTTGCTCAGCTATGGAAGGATCAAGAAAGGGAACAGGTATTTCGATAGTTGAAAGGCTAGCTAATACAATTCTGTGATTTCAGGAATTAGCCTTAGAAGGTTGACCCGGCTTGCTATTGCTAGCATAGAGCTAACCTAATTCAATCCCTTGCCAAGGGGTTGACAACCCTAGTACTCCTTATTAGATAGAGGTATGCTCCTTTTGGTCTGAATCCAGAAGACTTCTTAGATAGATGTATGTAAATTTCAGGCTTAAAATCAAACTATTTTTCGGTATCATAACCTAGGGCCTGAAGAGCGTGTTCCACCCACCTTAAAATGGAAAAAAGAATGACTTTTATTTGAATCTTATCGATGATTTTCTAAGCTTACGAGCCAACCGCCCCTTTGTTCGCTTTTACATTTCCTCGGGCTAAATTCAGCTGTTGAAACTCAGTAAGCTTATTTTCCTGAGGTAGAGTAGAATACACAAGCACTTCTTAATGCTTGCTTGAGACCATTCACCAGGTGACCCCAGGTTGCAGTAAGGCAGTCCTGATTGAACTAACTAGTTGCTTAGCCAAACTCGTGACATTGTTGATTTACCAATGAACTGTGTGACAATGTTGTGCCTTCCTTGGCAAAATCCGAGGGAAGTGCTATGAGACCACTTTGCTGGGGCTGTCTCCGTTTACTTCACTTCCTTCGAACCTTACCTAATCGATCTGGTTAACCATAGTGAACTAATGGGAGTCAAACTCTCTGAGCATGGGAGCTTGGTATCTAAGCCAAGGTATTAGCGGTTAGACCTATAATACTGTTAGAAAACTGCGTGCACTAGGGATGGAAATGGGTAAGCTGGGTCGATAGCAAAGTAAACTAGCTTCTTGCTTTGTCCTATTTCTTCCTATCCAACTCCTTGTCTGGGAACTCCACCTTCCACTCCAACAGGATGGACAGATGGAAAGTAAAGGATAGGACCAGAGAAAAGTTGGAAATCAGGACATCAGTTAGACCGGGCATCTGTTACAACTGAGAGCTCAAAGGTAGGATCACTAACATCAGAGGTGAGATCACTAAGAGTGGTGCACAATTTATTTTTCACCCACATCTGAGCAAATAGCATCACTCCCTTTAACTACGGCTTAAAAGATGCCCCAAGAAAGGGCTTACACAAGGTATGTGGACCAAATCTTTCACCTACCTAATCCCTTGGAAGTGAAAGCTGCTGATTCAACCTGGCCAACGAGAATAGCTCGAGCAACTCCCTTTTTTTCTGCAAGAGAAGAAAAGCACTCTTAACTAGATGATTCCAAGATCCTCTTTCCCGCTTAAGATCCCTAAGGCTGTAATAAATAATAAAAAGCATACTGAGATAGGCAGGAAATCTCCAGCATAGCTAAAAATAGGCTGACTTACCTTAAGACTCCAACTAGTTCATGAGGGATAGATGTAGGATTGGATAGGCTTCTTTGATTTCCTAAAGGACATCTTGAAAACTTGTTTCCAGGTAAGCCTTGAGAACTTGGTTGAATAGTACATTTTATTAAGTAATGGAGCTCCAAAGGGGGTGAGTTTACATTAACAGCAGTCAAAATCTTAGTGTTTGGGACTTCTTCTTATTTATTGGAAACCCTAATTTTAAAGATATATCGAGCCTAGAAGCAGGCGTGCTCTTGTGTTGATTGTTGTTTATTAAGTTAGTTAAGGTGTGAAGGTTGCTTTTTCTGCATTAAATATCATGCGTGGTATAACCTTTTTGTTTAGTGCGTTAAATATCATGCATAGTATAAGCTTTTTGTTTAGTTGATTCAGAAGCGCTCGTCATTCTTTTTTCTTTGCCAAGCGGCTTTTAAAAGGCCTCGTATCGTATAAGTGCTAAGAGAAGACGAGAAGGAAGATTACTAATATCAGTTAGCACTATGGATAGATTCTCATCCCTCAAAGGGAGGCTTGCCTTTTGAGTTTAAATTAGATGCTAGTCGTTATGGCCGGCCTACCAAGACTGGCAAATTTCAAGGACTTGGTACACTGGCTCACTTTTGTGGAAAGTGCTCTTGGATGGCATAATCTATATAACTATTCCATAAGGTGAAAGTTTAAGGGTCGGCTCACTCGAATCGAATCCAGTTAGTCTAAAGACTTCCTTAGTTGCTGTGACGGTAATGTTAGTTGTATTTTCATCATGGAAAGAGTGGAAATTGGCTCCGTTTTTGGTCTCCTATCTATAGATGTGTGCTTTCATGTTTGCCGCTGGGATGATATTTAGGTTTTATGTTATGGCTGGCAACCTTTATAGCTCTTGTATAGTTGTGATCCCCGCATCCCTCTTCGACCTCATTAAATAACGTGTCTCATTTGTTCATGGAGCAAAAAGAGAATAGTCAGGACAGACTCTGACTCTTACATCCAACTGGTCCAGGGCATGAAGCATACTATTTTACAACCAGAAAAAATCAGTTAGCTGGCTAGCACACTTCGGTCACTTAAGGTAGCCCCCTATCGAACGCATCTCTAAGATAGACTTGTTTTTCCCTGTAGGTTTAGTAAAGTAAGTAGTCGAACTAACCTTCAGTTCCCGTAACCAAGTTTTTCTTTTTTACTCCTTATATATTTTTTCTTATTTAATCCAAATTGAAGTGGGGGGCAAAGTGTTACTTTTACTTTTAACTAAAGGTGAGCAGCCGGTATTGCAAGCAAATAGAGAGCCTCCGCCTGTTTGAGTCGTTGCGAGTCGGAAAGCGTACTGCCAGTTTGAGTCGCGAAAGGGCTGTTTGCTTTACTTATTTAATCTATGATATTTTTTTTCTTTTTTATATTTAATAATAGATATATAAAAAAGAGTTCTATTATTAATAAATAAGATAAGCATTTTTCTCTACTTATTCATTCCTGGTCCTATCGAGCCAAATATTGTATAATAAAGTCACAGGGCGTATAGATTTGAGCAAAACCTGGAAAAAGGAAGAAGCAGATAGAGCAATGGCCTCCCCTTTCTTTCTCTTTTCGTCCGCCCTTCCCGAAGTGAGGGAATTGCATGTAGAGATCCGTAGGGGCTTATAAGTTAATTGGTTGAAATGTACGGCTCATAACGATGATATTGTAGGTTCAAGCCCTACTAAGCCTACTACCCCTTCTCTTCACCCGAGACAAGGCAGTCGAAGTCCCTGCCACTCTGAAGATCTTAATGATGCGATGGCACCTGGAACGTCAGATATTGAATAGCCTGGAAAAAGGTGTCTCAACAATAGAATACGCTGTTTTAGTAAAATCAGTGGTGTTGCTTGGATCTTTCCTAATTATTGGTTTGGTAAAATGGAATCAATATCAATAGGAGAAGGAACAAAAGGAAAAAAGGGAAGATCAGTCTTAGTTGAATAACATTCAGATTTGGTAATTGTTCCATTATTTGCTCTTGGTCTTATATAAGCAATCGATGTTGGATAGAAAACTTTTTTAATTGCCGGTGCTACTGCTTGAGAAGAAGCTACATATTTTTCTTGTTGATAGTGAAGCTTGGCACTTACTCCTTTCCTGTTGATAGTGAGTGAAAAAGAGGAATCCAAAAATAAAAGAAGCATCTCATGCCATGGTTCTTTTGAAATCAAAGGCAGCTCTTTAATCTACTGTGAAAGAATCTGACTCAACAAAGGACTTGACATGACATCTTAGATTCATTTTCAAATGAAAGGCACATTTTTTGACTATTTAGGAACTCCATTTCTAAGCAGGAAAGGAAGGTAGCTCTCTTGCTTCAGTCAATTTTGGATTCAATTGAAGTTTCAACTATGAAAAATGGATAATTGACACAAGGGTGACAAGCTTGTACACCTATCCTCGTGAAAATGGAAGTAGCCAAGTTAGGAAAGCTTGTAGCATTGGTTTTCCCCTCTTTGATTTGTTGTTTCCTTTCTTTTATGTAGTGTATGCCTCCAAACCCGATCTTCTACCTTATCTCCCCAAGCTCTTCTTATGGCATTCAACGTAACATTTATTGACAAGACATACTATGCAAAGGTACCACTTGATGCGATGGAAAGCAGGGATAGAAGCCAAACAAGGTAAGCTAGCATATATAGTTTCAGTCTGTTCATTTTCTCTTAAAGCAAGCATCGACCCTGACAGTCTTGTTTGAGATGGGTTAGTGGGGACAGTTTGATGAGTCCTTTGTTTATAGTTCACCTTAAACTTTTTCAAAAAAGAAAGGATATATAAATCAAACTCTTTAGCTAAGCCGTGGTGATCGATCAATCTAATCCCAAAGTAACAGACATATGATATTTTGGTGAAGAATTGATAAAAGTTTAGAACTTTTTTTTTATTTACCATGTTGTTAAGCGTTTCGTAAATTGGAATAGAGAAAATCAGGGAAGGGTCTTTCTAAATCACAAATCAGGTTTTTACCTTAACAACCATTACAGGAAGCCAAAGACCATCTCTCTTTTCATTATCAAATAAAAATTTTTAATTAGCACAATTCCTTTGCAAATAGCAAATAAAAAAAGCACTTTTTCAAAAGTCGTCATTCTTCCAATCTTTTAGTTAACAGAACTACTAAATTATACACTTTTCGAGCGGGGGCATTATGCCTATTTTATTTTATCAGATTATTCAATCACTTTCACTGCAATAATGAAATCTGGATTTCTCTTGTTCCATGTGGGTGCGAGTGACTAGATTCCATCCATATAAGGACTCCCCTTTCTACCAGATTCATGGAATACAAAACATAAGAGCTAATATGTGAGGCCTAGTAGGATGTAATGACACGTTTGACCTATTAGAAGAGGGATGATTTTTGCTTCCATTCTATATTATGATTATTGGTCTCGCCTTCCCGTCGGTTGGAGTCATAAGGGCATCATCTAGTCCAATTGCTTTTAAAGGGGCGTAGAAGTGGTGCTAAGCTAAAAGCCTCAAGATTTGAAGTTGAAGTTGCTTTCTGTCTACCTTCCCGTAGAAATCTCTCTTCCTTCTGGAAGCCATCGAGTGAGTGAAATAGGGTAGTTGCCCAGTCATAAGCAGTGAAAGCCTATGGAGAAGTAGGACATTTAAGGTAAGGAAAGTGGTCATATGTAGGACTCGACTATAGGGTTTGCAAGATTACCAAAATTCATAATGGAAATATAAATAGAGTATATAATAGTCCTTTATAGAATCAGATAAGCAAATATTCTAAAAGGGACTTCAACGATTTAAGTTTCATGAAGTTTTTTCAAGCAAAGACGAAAAAGCAATAGAAGCATCTTTCCTTGAGTACTTTCTTGGGCCTTTTTTCCGATCATAAGGCCTATTAGAGGATAAGAGAGGCTAATTTCCCTAAGGCAAAGAACTGATGCCATTTGTCCTGAATAGCTAACTGTTATGTCTTTACCGATATGCCCCTTTCTTTCTTTCCTAGCCAGTTTCCTCATGGTACAAAGCCTTTTTTCAAAGCCCGAAGGCGGATAAAGAGAGGTCTCCATCCACTTCAAGCAAATTTTTCACTTTTGATTGTATAGTTTAGTTACCCGTTCTAGCTAGATACAAGTTTTGCAAAGGTTTTTATTCCTCAACCCTCAATGAGTGAAATCGAAGCAAACTCGACATACTATTCATTGAACATCACAGTAGAAGCCATAAGTGGGGCGCAAAGAGCTTATTCCCTATCGTAGTGTGAACCTAGGTTTTAGAATACTCATTTAAGGAGCTTGGGAATGGTATTCAGGTTGATGAGCTGGAATGGAAAGAAGAACGGTACAGTTCAACCCTTTGTATATCGAATGGAAATCAGCGGCTACAAATGCTATTAGTGGTTATTCCTTCTTATCTCATCCATCTAATTGAGTTACTTAATTCGCCTCCATCTCTAATAGGACTGGACTTAGATTGGGCAGATCGGAGTCTCATTGAAATGAGTTTTGGCCCACCCACCTCTAAGAGGAGGGAGAAGTTCCCAGCTATATTCACTACCATATCACCTTTTTAATTTGAAAAGCCTCATCTTGAGATCAGATGCCCTTGCTCGATTAGTAGCAGTCATCATCTTCCTATCATCTTTTTGATAATTCAACTTTTAGCTCATAAAGAACTGCTTACTCCCACCTCGAACGAGAAAAAGATCTAAGGCATCTTAGAATCAAGTTAAGCAGGAATAGATTCGATGGCCTACCCCTAGCTCTAAATAATCTCTATACTTTGCTATCACATGAGTACTCTCATTCCCTATCACCCGCTTCTATAATTGGCTTTTCCTTAAAGGCATCTCAAGAATAAAATATATCTTTCATGATCCATTCCGGAATTGGATAGAGAATAGTTAGGATATTCCATTTCACTGGGAGGGTGACATCAGAAGTAGGATTGTCAAATGTATAGCAGCATCACATTGAGAATTGACTCATCTGATTAACCACTTAGACGGAGAGTTCCCCATATTCCATTTAATTGGCAACTGAAATGGATCTAAATGGATTTTTTGGTACCCCAAACCAAAGGTTTTTATTCCAAAATGAATTGAAAATCATATCAATGAAAGGCCAAGATGTAACTTGTGCGGAGCAAGCCGTAATTGGCAACAGATCTTTCAGCGGATCAATTTTTTTTCAACTCCTGCTACTAGGTAAACTCCAAACCAACGTTGGGGAAGGGAAGCAAAACTACTTCTTCCTTTTCATTGATTGACTAATGCCCCTCGGAGCTCAAAGAGAATCTTTTACCGCTGGATCAGCTGCAGAATCATTCTTCCTATTATAGATCACTGCTATCGCACGAATTTGTTCCAATATCAAGCGACTTTCCCTTTATAAAAAGCCCTTATAACCCTTTACTACATCGTGTATAATAAAGTGTTTTGTTAAAGCATTAGAATTGGATTTGATTCAACCAACAGAGCCAGTTTAAGAAAGAATCTATTTAGAATACAAATAAGATTCAAAAAAGGCAGGGCAAACAATGCAATAGCATTTAAAAACGGTGGCCCCGACAATAGTAAAAAGGAAATGCGATTCTTTTTAGTTTCTTTTTTTCACACTAATCAATTTACTTAGTGCTTCCGCTAAGGAAGAAAATCAGTCAATGAAGTCAAGAAGTGGAGTAAAGAAGTACCCTTTAATAAAAGGGAAAAATGTTGTTCATTCTACAACTCATGAACAGCACTCGCACCCTGCAGTTTACCTTGTGCAGCAAGAGATAGCTAAAATTATTCAAAAGTAGAAGGAAATTGAAGAGGGGTTTTTGGAGGTAAGCAATGGGAAGAAGAAGAACGTGTGCAGTCATTTTCAGGTGGGCACACTAGATCAACCTTAGATCCTAACCCTCAGAGTGGTAAAAATCAAAGAACTTGGTGGGGTTCACGAAGCTTCTTACCGATGCTTTATTCCTTATAGCACTGTGGAAAGCTTTCCTTTCATTGGTCTCGGGGGATGTCTCTATTATAAGCGGATCTTTCCTTCCTTAGTAAGAGATAGAGAATCCGAACCTTCTCCTTTCACTCTGAAACCTTCTCTTTATTTAGGAGTTTAAAAACTTGGTAAAAGTAGCAAAGACTTTTCTGGGTATGAACTTATGTTACAAAATTAATATGGTTAATCACTTTCCTTACTTAAGAAGCTGTCAGCAAAGGATATGCACCTTATAAAAGGAGAAAGCACTATCGGGCTTACATGAACTAATGGGAGCCTAAAGAGGGCTAATGCTTGCTAATTGAGGCCTAACGAGTGAACTAGCGTTACCTTACGACTTTTCTAGATCATTAGTAGTAGTCACATCCTCTCTTCATTCTCTGCTTCCTTTCTCTCATCTGTGAGAGATACTGGATCTAATTCAGCATCTGCTTTTGTCCTGAACCACCCTTCCTGAGCTAACTTGAATACCAGGAAGCCTAATTAGCCCTTCGCTCATCCCTTCTAGCCTTTCATTCATTCATTCTTAAACTAAAACCCTTCTTTTAAGGAAGAGTCTCGCAGTACGCCTATCACCTATCAAGAGAGACTCTTTTCTTTATTACGCCGATATAGTTGGAGAAGTTTTAGTTGCTTTAAATTTTGAGCCTCTTTCTCCTATCTAGTTCTGCTACATCTCATGCCAGTAAGCCAAGCTTAATTCGTAATAGAGGAGTAAGCAAACTCTCTTAAACAATCCAAAGCAAAATAAAGAGACTTAGGCCTTCCTTCCATACAGTGTAAGATTAAAGAGAGTTATCCTTATTTTAAATAGGTTATAAATCTAGCTTAGGAAGGAGAGTTCACTATGTAAAAGCATCGATTCTAGGTTGTTCTCAATTGTAGTGTATTTCCTCGAGCTATTAGGCATCCAATTTTTAGCTCTCTTTTTTCCTTACAGCTCCAGTTGCTGGGCTAAGATTAAGTGGTAGCGATCTGTGTAGTGGCATATGCCTTTACAGATCATGGGGTTATAGCTAACTGTTATTGGAACTTGTTAGTGTGGCTTTAGAATAGCAGGCTAAGGGTTAGGGCGGCTATAGTTGTACCAAGGCAAGGGAAGGTAGTGAAGAGTCAATCTTAGAATAGTAAGAAGGAGATAGGAATCGAATGCTCCTATTGAATGCAATGCTATTGAATCTAGCGATAGTTTCTTTTCTCTAAATCAGAAGGACAGCAATAGTAGAAGGAATTGCATCAGAAGAGGACATATAATATGCTCTGGGACTGATGACGTTCCTTCTTATAGGGCACGAGATGGGATTGAGCTTTCCTTGGTGGAAGCTCTCTCTGTCGCAATAAGGGCTGCTACTGCTAAGAAAGGAGTTGGCTTGTTCATGAATATCCTGCATCGACTCTATGCCTTCCTGGCTTGCTTTCTTGGGGAAACTTTTGACCTTGACTCTTTCGGTATCGGTATGACTTCGATGATTACTGCTTTAATTAATACCTTCTCTTTGGCAAGTTAGGAAGCTAGGTGATTTACAACCACCCTTACTCCTCTCATTACATTTTTATGCGTTGCTTAAAGGGATTAGCACATTTGATCAGTTGGGCGATGAATCAAGGTAGATGGAAGCCTATCCGTGTAGGTCATCAAGGGCCGGCGCTATCTCATCTGTTATTTGTAGATGATTTGATTCTCTTTGCAAAGGTTTCTATTTAGCAAATTAAAACGGTTATGGATTGCCTCAATACTTTTTGTGTCTCGTCAGGTCAAAAAGTTAGTATAGCTAAGACCCGAGTTGATTCTCAAAGAATGTACCCCGATCTCTGTCCCATGCAATCATCTTGGAGAGTGGTTTTCACTTACTCATGACTTGGGCAAATATCTTGGGTATCTTTATAATCGAGTTACAAGGAAAACTTAGAATCACATTGTGGAGAAGGTGAGGCAATGTTTAGCAGGATGGAAGGTTGATTTGCTTAAGTATATGTTTAAGTTTTCTAAAGGAGTACTTTTGGTTTACTCCTTTAGAAAACTTGAACGAAATGAAAAATCAAATTCTCACATGCTTTTAAAAGTCAATGGTCTAAACATCATTACATTATAAAAATGAAATGTTAGATCATAAACCATCTAGGCCTTGATCTTGCACTTCCTTTAAAATCTCAAAAAGGACATTCTAAAGCATGCAATTACTAAAATGACATGTCCTTAAATATAATATGCATTTTAGGACAAAATAAAGACAGTTTAACTCACTTTTTGAAAACTAACACCCTACTTCGAGAGGAGCCCTATTTGATACCCTAAACAAAATACGATACTAAGTTCCCAACATCTTTCTATTACTCAATGGTTCGACCATCATTACAATTTACATTTGAGCTGAAGGGTCCCAAAGCCAAAGACTTTAATATCGCAATTTATTTAATGTCTCAAGGGGGATATTCATTTACTTTGAAGGAAAATTACCAAAATAGCAATATCTTAAACAAAATATACTTTCTGACATCTTTCGTAACTCAATGGTCCTAATATCATTACAATTAAGCTTTTCCAAATCTGAGACAAGTCCCATTTGAGACCTTAAAAAAATACAATATTATATTTCTGACATATTTTTGTAACTCGACAGTCCCAACATCATTACAATTTAGAATTGAACTCTGAGGCCTCAAAGCATCAAGACGTTGATAATGCATTTCATTTGAGGTCTCAAGTGGGATGTTGATTTGTTTTGAATGAAAAAAACCAAAATGGAACTTCTTTAAATATAATATGCTTTGTGGGACAAAATCAAGATACTACAGCTTGCTTTTTGAAAACCAAAATCAAAGAATCAATATTTAAATCAGAAAGTAGTCCTTTAGAAACCTTAACCGAAATGAAAATTCAAACTTCTCACATGTTTCTACAAGTCAATGACCCAAATATCATTACAGTTTAGAAATGAAATGTAAAATCTCAAACCACCTAGGTTTTGGTCTTGAAATTTCTTTAAAATCTCAAAAGGGACATTTAAATCATGCAATTATTAAAAAATACTTTCTTAAATATAATATGTGTTTTGGGACAAAATGAAGATAGTTTAACATGCTTTTTGAAAACTAACATCCAAATTTGAGAGTAGTTCCTTTTGAGTTCTTAAAACGATGCAATATCATATCAAAGCAACAAACCTTTAATGGTACATTCACATTTTGTTTAAGATCTCAAGTGAGACATTGATTTCCTTCAAAAGACAATTACCTAAAATGGCACTTCCTTAAGTATACGTTTAAGTTTTCTAAAGGAGTAAACCAATATCTAAATCCAAAAGTACTCCTTT
>JANZXR010067898.1:0-11778 GCA_027575705.1 Erythroxylum echinodendron | reverse complement strand
TCTAAACAAGTAACAAATCACACAACCCAATCCAAAAATCAACCTAGAAATTACCAAGTGAGAGAAAGGGGATTTTTTATCCAAAATTAATGAAAATCTAACTGATTATGCAATTATCGAATTAATGGGTCTAGAAGGTCCTAGGGTAGATTTCTCTCTCTCTCGAGTTATAATCCTTAACCCTAGTTGATAATCCCTAATTTAAATTATAGAATTGTGATCTCTCGATTCAAAATTGACCCAAAACCTAAATTAGTTCTAAAATTGTCTAATAACCTAACAAGAACCTATACTCGATCTCTCGTTACATGATTCTACCGATTTGATTCAATTCTCTACCTATCAAATTACCCAACTCTCATTAGCCTAATTTGATTATTTTCACTCGACTCACTCTCTCAGTTTATTTTTGAATTATTACAAATAGATATTGAATGACAATTAAATCAATAAAAACATAATCAGCCAAACTTTATTAATCTCAAGGGCTAAAAACTAGAAGGTGAGTTTAGATATAAGTCAACACTTAATAATAGTTAATTTCAATAATCATCCCAATTTCATACAACTATAAAAATGAAATAAAAATATAAATACTGTCGGAACAGATTCATGGAGGTAGCGATTGCAGGAAACCACCTATTTCAGGAAGTATGTCGCAAGCTTCGTCTCTGTGACTCTTTTCCTTCATCTACTTCCTCAATCTCTTGATAACTCTTAAGGTTTTTTTTGGAAATGTGGCTGACATGAATGCTCTCTTTTCTTGACACCCTAGGTTTAAGTCAGGGTTGAAATGATCCAAAAAATCTTGCGAAACTTGATTTTTTGCTTCATCTTGACACAGGCCACAATCATGGCCCTACCTGCCATGATCATGGCCAGCGATTAATCCTCTCTGTCATGACCGTGACTCAAAGTGCACGATCATGGCCTATTGTGTCGCAATTGTGAGCTATATTTTTGGCCTAAAACTCTTCGCAACTTCTCCGTTCTTCGTCGTTTACCCTGAAACACAAACAAACATATTAAGGTAACTCAAAAATATAAAAATTAAGCTCAAAGACTCATACTAACCCATAAAAACACTTAAACACATAAACTAACACAATTAAACCATAAATACACACTCAACACTCAAATTCACACTAAATTCCTAGCAAATTACACCCTAAAACACAATTCAAATCACAACTATCATAGACCATAATATGATAGACTGTTTCTTAATGAAGCAAAGCGATCCAAAATAAGTGAATTATATGGGAGCTTAATATGGAAGAGGAGGGGGAACAATCCCTACTCTAACACTCATAACATTGGGTGGAAAAATCACCCTAACTTCTCCTAGATGAACAATGCTATAGGACAGTTCAGACTTTAAGAACAATCAATCCTCTAATAAGATAAGCCAACCTCAATGGAGTCTAAGTTGGATAAGATTTTAGATAGGCTTGGAACTTTAGATGATGCATAAAAAAGCTGGAAGGAAATTTTGAACAAGTAACAAAGAACTATGCCTCTTCAATCCACAAATCGAGGTCCAAGTAAATCAGTTTTTAAATGCTTTCTATACGCAAAATTTGAGAAGTCTTCCTAGCACTTTGGGAACAAAACCAAAGGAGTAACTAAAAGCTATTACACTTCGAAGTGGGAAGGAACTTGAACCACCCACAAAGACAATAGAGGAGCTCGTCCATCCTATCGAGAAAGATCAAGAAAAGGAGAAAGAAGTAAATATGAGCGAATACCCTCCTTATGTCACCCCTCCACCATATCAACCTAAAATCCTTTTTACTCAACGATTACAAAAGAAGAAGCTAGATGCACATTTTGTACAATTCATTGAGAAATTAAAGATGTTATAGATAAATCTTTCCTTTGTAGAGGTGTTGGAACACATGCCTAAATATGCAAAATTTTTAAAGGACATACTATCAAAGAAGTGTACTTAGGAAGATACTCAGACGATAGCTCTAAATGGTACCTGTATTTCTATAGTCACCAACTAGATGTTATCTGAATTAAAGGATCCAAGGAGTTTCACAATACCCTATGTGGTTGGTGAATTTGAATTTACAAAGTGTTTATGTGATTTAGGAGCAAGCATTAATCTTATGCCTTTATCAATATTCAAGTAGTTGGTATTGGGTGAGGTCAAGCCAACATTGATGTTAATTCACTTGGTTGATCAATCCATTAAAAAGACTACTAGGAATAATGGAAGACGTTCTGATACAAGTGGATAATTTCATTATTCTTTTAGATTTTGTGATTTTTGATTTTGAAGAAGATAAGAATTGTCCATTGATCCTAGGTCGACCATCTATGAATATAGGGAAAGTCATAAATGAAATTCATAAAGGGAAATTAACACTTCGAATAGGCAAAGATCAGATAGAATTCAATATGAATAAGGCCTTAAAGAATCCAAAAACAAGTAACTCATGCATGAAAGTTGAAATTATGGATCGAAATTTGCAAGAACAAGTTGAGTGTTAAATCGTAGAAGTACAATCAATGGAAGCAGAGACAGACAAGGGATATCAAAAAATTGAATCTAAAAGAGAAAATGAGATGGAGGAGTTGGAGGATCAAATGCATCTAGATAAATTGGTTCAAACCGAAACACCCATACCACCATCTATAAAAAAACCACCCATGTTAGAGCTTAAACCTTTACCTACACACATTAGACATACTTTTCTAAGTGAAGGTCAAATGTTAACGATAATGATCTCCAATCAATTCGAGGTATAAGCCCAAATGTTCACATACATTGAATAAACTTAGAGGAAGTATATAGGATGGTGAGGGAGTGTCGATGAAGGTTGAACCCTAACATGAAGGAGGTGGTCAAGAAGGAGATAATCAAACTCTTAGATGCATGGATAATTTACCCCATCTTCGATAGTGAATGGGTCAGCCCAATACAATGTGTACCTAAGAAAGGTGGAATGATGGTAATAGAAAGTGATAGTGGAGAAGTAATTTTAACAAAAACAGTCACAGGTTGGAGATTATGCATAGGTTATCACAAACTCAACTTAGCGACTAAGAAAGATCATTTTCCTCTCCCATTCATAGATTAGATGATAGAAAGGGTAACTAGTCATTCGTTTTGTTACTTCCTAGATTGATATTCAGGATATAATCAGATCTTTATCTACTATGATGATCAAGAAAAGACTACATTCACCTACCCTTGTGGTACCTTTGCGTACAGACGGGTGCCTTTCTAACTATGCAATGCCTAGGCTACATTTCAAAGATGTATGATGTCTATTTTCACCGATATGATAGAAGATATAATGGAGGTGTTTATGGATGCTTTTTCAATTTTTGGAGATTCTTTCGTAATATGTTTAACTAATTTGGACATAATTCTTCAAAGCTGTGAAGAGTCACACTTAGTGCTAAATTGGGAGAAATGCCACTTTATGGTGCAAGAGGGGATAGTGTAGGGCATAAAATCTCACACCAAGGATTCGAGGTAGATAGAGCAAAAATAGAAGTGATAGAGAAACTTTTACTGCCAAGCAATGTAAAAGGTGTGTGAGGATTTTTAGTTCATGCAGGATTTTACCATCGATTCATCAAATACCTTTTGCAGATTGCAAGACCTTTTACAAAATTTTTAGTTAAGGATGTTCCCATCCTGTTTGATGACAAGTGTATATCTACATTCAATAAACTAAAGCAAGCGTTAATATTAGAACTGATTCTTGTTAGGCTTATGTAAATATAGTGCCTTGGAAAGCAAGTGTATTTACATGTAACTTAATTTTCTTCCAGTTATAATATTGTAATGAAAATATTTATTATTAATAAAACAAAAGAGTTTGGTTTTAATTATATAAGCATAATATAACTAGTCATAAGGTACCAAAGGTACTTTTGTAACTAATATACATATACATGAAGATGTATGCGAAACATCTATATTATTATAATCTAAATTAATTTATTTATAGTCGAATAATTAAGTTGGTCGCTTGATTATGGTTTAGACTGTAGTGTTGCAATTTACCTCAGTGTAAGCAAAAGAGTTTACTTCAAGGAAATGATGACTTTCAAATCATGAAGTAGTTGACTATCGATAATCGCACTATTAAATGAATATGGAATCGCATATGTTTTTGAAGAATAAAGTAGGCCTTAAAACGTACACCTTAGCATTCATTTATTATGGACCACAATCTTGATGAGTGGTGAACTCATGTGTATTTTGTTATAATTCTTGATATGATCTGAATGGATTTTTACTGGATATCAATCCAGTTTCTACATGTTAGAATTATTAATTGAAACATACATCAGGGAACATTTACTCAAATAAAGAGTTTATAGTGATATCATCACTTCTAGATGTTTTACGTAGATTGGTGTTTTACTAAAAAACGAATTGGATCGGGCCAATAAGACCAGAACAACTTAATTAAGTGTTAATTAAATTGGGTTTAAGCCTATAATTAAATGTTCAGCTTACACTAATTAATTGTTAATTATAAACCCAAAGGAGCTTTTAATATTAGGCTAAATTTTGATCTAATTAATTAGATTAATTGAATTAAAATCTAAATCATCAATCATTAAATGGTTTAATGGTTGATTAAAAAATGAAGTGGAGCATTCGGTTATGTCTTTTATTAATAAAGGCATGAAAGTGGAGTGGGCATTAAGGTTATGCTTCTTCAATCATTAAATGGTTTAATAGATGGGTTTGAAAAGATGAAAAATGTCTAGGTGTTATAATTAGAGGGATGCATGTCATTTACCTTGGATGCAAACTTGATGTGTTTTGCTTTTGGTTATCCACTCTCCCACTAATATTCAGTTATGCTTATTAATAAAAGCATGCATGTGGAAGCAGATCTCTTTAGTAATTCATCTTTTAGAGTTTGATGCTAAATGAACATGGAAAAATGAAGGGGTGCATAGTGTTTTTGGACGTTTTCCAAAAACGTTTTGGCAGCTCCAATTATTCTCTCCAGACTCTCTCCAAACCTCCGACCATAGTGAAAAAAAAGAGCTTTTCACTTGCTCTTTTTTGGCCGAAGATAACAAAATGAGAATGGCTCATTTTTTTTTGGTTCTTTCAACTAGCCGAATATAACAAAGGTTTGTTATTTATTTTTATTCTCCTTTCCCACCAAAGGATCTTGTTAACCAAGCTATCCAAAGAGAACAAGTGGTAGATCAGATTGGTTGAAGACACACTAGCGAGGAGTCAAATCTGTAGTGAGGAGTTGGTAATATTCCGACCTTGTTTTTATTTCATTTATTTTCCTTATGTCGTATCATGTATAGATTAAAATCATGTCGATTTGGTGTTTACACTTCCGCTATATTTTGATTTCCAAAAAGTTTTTGAAATCTACCTTTTAGCCAAACCAAACATGTTTTTGTTTTTGATCCAACAATTAGCATAAGAGCCAATTTTATTATGCATGATTTGGTTCCTATATGTGGCATGGGTTGGCAATTAAATTAAATTATGTATGCTGCAATTTTTTTAAGTGATAAAATTATATGTTGTGTATGTTTTGGTATGCTCTTTTAGTTGTCCATAGAAAATTAATTTCCTTATAAGTTTTCTTCAATTGGTTTGTAACAAAGAAGGTGGCCTATCATCGCCATGTTTCCTCCTTGTCCTAATTTTTCTGTTTTCATTTTTTTGTATTGTACAAAATTCTATAATTTTGAAGATGGAGTAGCTATGGATAGAAGAAAAGTAGGTAAATGTTTTCGATTTTATTTTATGTTAATCGCAATTTTATTTTTATTAAATTCTGTTAATTCTTGATTTTTTTTCAAGTGTCGGAATTTTTGTTTTACTATTTACAAATCAGATTTTTTTAAAAAAGTGCCATTAACTTCGTTTTACCGAATGTGCCGGGTCATGTGGGCAAAGAGTTCAAAGTAGAAGATCCAAGTCCAAGAAGAATTTTTTAGCCTAAAGGCCTTGTAATTTTCTTTTATTTTTCTAGGATGGACAACCAAAAGTAGCTAGTAGCTATTTAATTCATGAGATGAATGGATGATTGGATGTTAATAATATGCGATATTATGTGAATCTATGCCATTTAGAAAAATTGCCAACCCTAGGTTTTGCCATGCATTCATTATGTATGAGATATATAATAAAACAATATAGGATGGTTAATAAATTGCATCTAGAAAAGATGATAATTATTAAAACTTAAAGACCGAAAAAGATTAAGTGGGAGAGAATGCTCATGTGAGAGTCCATAGTCTCCATAAGATGACCCATTTGTATATGGTGAAGTGTTACTCCCCACAAGAGGACATAAATCCTAGATCTTGCATGGTTTGGGTCTCCTAAAGGATGAGTCCACTCATTGATAGCAAATGTGACCTCCTACCGAGGCATGGTTTGCAAGTACCTTTAGTGGATGAATCAAATGGTTGCACACTATAACCTACCCACCGTAGCTCTGTTGCTAAATGCATGGACCAAATTATGGCACTTCCCAAAGAGTTAGGCATGAAGGTGATTGGTAGACTTTTGAGTGGGAGGGTCCCAATTTTTCTTTTAATGGATAAGATGGCCCACCATCACTTAATCTGTTATAGATAAGAAAAATAGTTGTTGTATAAAGGTTTAATTTTTTAAGTTTTGATAAATCTATCATCATGCATATATGCATCATAATTTTATACAAAGTTCCAATAATTTTGACTAGTATGCTCATTTTTTAATAATTTATATTTTCAGTCATAATCACCATAATATGAATCCACTCACAATGCTCTTGACTAATAAAAAATTATAAAATGAAGAGAAATTTAATGAATGGAGACATAACCTCGACATCGTTCTCCAATATGAACGAATTTCGTGGGTATTAACGGATAATGAGCCTGCACCTTTGGGCGACAAATTGACTCCTGAGCAAGTCCAATAACATGAGCAATGGCAGAATGCTAATAAGACTACCAAGTGCTATATTCTGGCTTTTATCAACGCTATGTTGCAGAAGCCTCTTGCAGGCATACAAAATGTCAGTGCAATGGTCCATCACCTACATAAGATGTTTAGTGTGAGGACTAGGTTTGCAAGGGTGAAAGCTATCCAAACCTTTCATAATCTCAAACAAAAGCCTAGTGAATTGGTGCGGGATTACATACTTAAGGTAATCTCTACGATTACTAAGGTTGAATTACTTGGGGCGGAAATAGATGCGAAAACATAGATGATCATGACCATCAACAGCTTAAACTCTTATTTTCAGTAGTTTAAGTTGGACTATAAGCTCAATACTAAGAATTACACCTTAAGTGAGTTGATGAATACCATCCAGAATACGGAGAAGATATTAAATATCATGACTAATACGCTAGAGGCTCATGTGGCATCTTCTTCTAAGCCCAAGGTAGGGGTAAGCAAAAGAAGAAGGGTGTAAACAAAGGGAACGTACAGATAGGGGTCAAGGCCTAACCTATAAAAATAAAGCTAAAGACGACATCGAGGGAAAGTATTTCCACCGTGGTGAGAAGGGCCACTGGAAGAGGAACTACAAAATCTACCTTGAGACCCTAAAGAGCAAACAAGGTATGGGTTTCCTAAGTTTGTTAGGAGCTAAAAATGAGGCAGATTAATCTAATTCTTGGATATTAGATTCAGGAGCTACTAACCATGTTTGCAATACTATGCAGTGGTTCCAGCAAAGGAAAAGACTACCTAAAGGCTAGTTTCAAGTCAAGATAGCGGATGGATCCTACTTTTCAGCTGAAGCAGTAGGAGTAGTTATCCTAGACTTTCTTAGTGGTCATAGGAGTAGTTATATCAGATTTTCCTAGTGGTCATAGATTATATTTGGAGGATGTATATTACATCCTAATGGTTGAAAGGAACATGATTTTATTTTTTGTTTAATAAAATTTGGTTATTCCTTATATTTTGAAAATGTTATTTCAATATATAAGAATAAGGATTTTATTTGTAATGTGATAATTAAACAGGGATTGTTCTTTATAAAACCTATGACTGGCTCACTAAACACCATAGAATTAATAAGACTAAGAAAATCCAATGACTTTAGTATTAATTCAAAATATCTATGGCACTTAAGGATGGGTCATGTCAATCAGAAAAGACTTGATAAGTTAGTGAAGGATGGGATCCTTACGGGCTTGGACAATGGTTCATTACCCACCTGTGAGTCTTGTATTAAGGGAAAGATGACCAAGGCCTCATATCCTTCGAAAGGAAACAGATCTGAATCTATGTTGGACATAGTATACACTGATGTGTGTGGGCCCATGAACATACAAGCTAGAGGAGGTTATGAATACTTGATAACCATTATAGATTATTACTCTAGACATGGCTATCTGTATTTGACACATAAAAAGAGTAAATCTTTTGAAAGGTTTAAAGAATTCAAAGCTAAAGCTGAGAAGCAGCTTGGCAAGCCATTAAAACAACTTTGATCAGATCGAGGTAGTGAGTACTTATCTGGAGAGTTCTAACAATTCCTAATTGACAATGGTATTGTTTCCAACTTGTCAACTCCCAGAACACCTCAATAGAATGGTTTAGATGAGAGAAGTAATAGGACTCTATTGGAAATAGTAAGAACAATGATGTCCTATGCTAGCCTTCCAGAATCGTTCTGGGGATATGCCATACAAACGCCAACTTATCTTCTTAACTTTTCTCCATCTAATTCAGTTCCTAAAACATCTAGGAAGTTGTGGACTGGTCGAGTGCCTTCATTATGACACTTGAGGACTTGGAGCTGCCCAGCCCGTGTTCTAATGCTTGAATCCACAAAGATTGAACCAATGTCAAAATTATGTTTTTTGTAGGATATCCTAAGGGTACACGAGGGTATTATTTTTACAGTCCCCAGAACATAAAGTTATTTGTGTTGAAAAATGCAACCTTCTTAAAGGAAGAATTTGTGAGAAATCACAAAGGAAGAAGTGAAGTACGAATAAAGGAGTTAGCTATTTTATCCAAACCAAGAATTTCTTCAGATATAGCAGAACAAGATGTTGAAATAGATTCAAGAGTTGAATCGGAAGAATAGCCTAAACATCAAGTAGTGCCTAGATATAGAGGGAGGGTTGTGAGATAACCAGACATGTATCTAGGTCTAGGAGAAGGCATAACTGCTATCTCAGACCAAGAAGTAATGGATCTCATTACTTATACACAAGCTATTAATGACGTTGATGCAAAAAAGTGGCTCAAGGAAATTCAACTGGAAATAGATTCCATGTACACCAATGAAGTCTGGATGCTTGTAAATCTACCACCAGGTGTAAAAGCCATAGGGTGTAAATGGATCGTCAAAAGGAAGAGAGGATTTGATGGAAAGGTAGAGACCTTTAAAGCAAGTTTGGTAGCTAAGGGCTATACTCAAAAAGAGGGTATAGACTATAAGGAGACTTTTTCTCTGGTTGCCATGCTTAAGTCTATCGGAATTCTTTTAGCTATAGTATCCTATTTCGATCATGAAATATGGCAAATGGACATCAAGACATCATTTCTTAATGGGGATCTTGATGAGACCATTTATATAGCCCAACCAGAAGGATTCGTTGAGCCAAGTAATCAGTATAAGGTATGCAAGTTGCAAAGGTCCATTTATGGAATTAAGCAAGCATCTAGGTCTTGGAACATTAGGTTTGATAAGGCTATCAAAACCTATGGATTCATACAAAACCTAGATGAGCCTTGTGTCAAGGATACAAGAAGGCAAGGTTACTTTCCTAATTTTGTATGTCGATGACATTTTGCTCATTGGGAATGATGTAGGAATGATATTTATGATCGAAGGATGGTTGAACAAAAAGTTCTCAATAAAGGATTTAGGAGAGGCATGTTCTAAGGGTCAAGCTTATAAGGGATTGTAAGAACAAGCAAATAGCCTTGTCTCATCTGACCTACATTAAGAACATGATCAATAAGTTTATCATGTAAGATTCGAAAAGGGGTTTCACACCTATAAGACACGGCATCAAACTTTCAAAGGAGCAAGCACCTAAGACCCAAGAGTAGGTCGAACGCATGCGCAACATTCCATACGCTTCAACAGTTGGAAGTTTAATGTATGCTATGCTTTGTACTAGACCAAATATCTGTTACGTAGCGGGACTGGTAAGCAGATTCTAGTCCAATTCTAGAATGAAGCATTGGACTACGATCAAGTGCATACTAAAGTATTTTTATAGGACAAGAATTTATTGCTTGTTTACTCTGGAAGTGACCTTCTTTCGTTGGGATATACAGTTTCTGATTTCCAATCAGATGTTGATTCAAGGAAATCAACTTTTGGTTCTATATTTACTTTAGAAGGTAGAGCCATAGTCTGGAGGATTATTAAGTAATCTTATGTTGCTGATTTGACTATAGAGGCTGAGTGTGTTGCCGTTTGTGAAGCAGCAAAAGAAGCAGTCTGGCTCTGGAAGTTCCTAAAGGATTTGGAGGTAGTTCCTGAGGCAGAAAAGGCCATTACACTTTGTTGTGATAATAGTAGGGCAGTGACTAATTCTAAAGAACTTCAGAACCACAAAGTCGTCAAACACATTAAGAGAAAGTATCATCTCATAATGGAGATAATATAATGTAAAGAGGTGGATGTGGTAAAGATTCCCACATATTGAAACCTTACTGATCCATTCATGAAGACGCTGTCGCATATGAGCTTCGAGGGTCACCTAGAAGGTATGGGAATAAGGGATACGTCAAACTTGTTTTAGGGCAAGTGGGACATTATTAGGGTTATGTAAATATAGTGTCCTGGAAAGCAAGTGTATTTATATATAACTTAATCTTCTTCCAGTTACAATATTGTAATGAAAATATTTATTATTAATAAAACACAATAGTTTGGTTTTATTTATATGAGCATAATATAACTAGTTATAAGGTTCCAAAGGTTCTTTTGTAGGTAATATACATATACATGAAGATGTATGGGAAACATGTATATTATTATAATCTAAATTAATTGATTCATAATCGAATAATCAAGTTGGGAGCTTGATTATGGTTTAGACTGTAGTGTTATGATTTACCTTCGTGTAAGTAAAAGAGTTTACTTCAAGGGAATGATGAGTTTCAAATCATGATAGTAGTCGACTGTTGGTAATGGCACTATTAAATGAATTTGGAATCACTTATGCTTTTAAAAAATAAAATAGGTCATTACTTTAATCTTAAAACATACACCTTAGCATTTGTTTATTATGGACCACAATCTTGATGAATGGTGAATTCATGTGTGTTTCGTTGTAATTCTTAATATGATCGGAATGGATTTTTCCTAGGTATCAATCCAATGTCTGCATGTTGAAATTTTTAATTGAAACATACATCAAGGAACATTTACTCAAATAAAGAGTTTATCGTGATATCATCACTTCTAGATATTTTACGGAGATTAGAGACTAAACTGGTGCCATTAGTTTGATGGATTAGCTACCCATCAAGTCTTAACACCAAGATTAGATCGTGTGTGTTAATTACCATGTAGAGTGAAATGGAAGACCTAAAAGGAAAAACTAACATAAGGGCAAAATAGTAATTTTACCCTTTATTGTGTGGATGGCTATAATATGCTTTATATTAGAGTTTGTGATTGGACATCGAATTAATAATTTTTGAATCACAGCTTCTCATAATAAGGTCTTTCAGCCCTACCTGGATCAGTTTGTTATAGTCTTCATCGATGACATCTTGGTGTATTCGAGGAGTAGACAGGAGCATACTGAGCACCTGAGATTGGTTTTACAGATTATGAGGGA
>JANZXR010067721.1:0-11796 GCA_027575705.1 Erythroxylum echinodendron | reverse complement strand
GAATGATTTAGAAACTAAAGAAATGCAGAAGATTCCTTATGCTTCAGCTGTAGGGAGTCTAATGTATGCTCAAGTATGTACGTGTCTGGCTATTGTGTACATAAGCAATCCTGGACTAGATCATTGGAAAGATGCCAAAAGGGTTATGCGGTATCTCAAGAGAACAAAAGATTACATGCTCACACATAGGAGATCGAATCAGTTAGAGATCATTGGATATTCTGATTCTAATTTTTCAGGAGGATAAGACAGTCATAAATCCACTTCAAGCTATATCTATATGCTTACTAGAGGAGCTATTTCTTGGAAGAGTGTTAAATAAACACTCATAGCTTCTTCCACTATGGAAGCTAAGTTTATAGTGTGTTACGAGGCATCCAATCATGCCATATTGCTGTGAATTTTGTCACTAGGTTACAAATTCTAGATGCCATTGAAAGACCATTAAAGTTATTTTGTGAGAATAAATCGGCAGTACGATATTCTAATAACAACAGGAGCTCGTCAAAGTTGAAACACATCGACATGAAATTCCTAGTTGTTAAAGAAAGAATTCAGAGTGATCAGTTGTCTATAAAACATATTGGAACAAAATCCATAATTATGAATCCACTGACTAAAGGTTTACCACTCAAGGTCTTTCATAAGCACATAACTCATATAGGTGTTTTTGCATTTGATGATATGTTGATTTAGTGGGAGTTTGTATACATTTATGGTTACAGACATATCTTATAGATTTTGTATGATTTGGTATTTTAGTATAAATTTTTGTTTTGTAAATTTACACTCTAATTTTATTCGGTTTGATCTCATTAAGGAATAAAGTAGGACCAGCTGGAAATAGGCATGTTAAAGATCACGTGATATGAACTTTCCATGCTACACATCCATACTTGATCTATGTCGTTGTTTTATTAATGTATGTGACAATTGATGAGTTTAGTCACAATGATTATGATGAAGATTCCTTTGATCCTACATTGATATGAGTAATGGACTGGATTGTTTAAAGATGATTAAACAATAATAGCAATTTTGAGCTCATAAGGTTTATCATGACATATAATTATAAGAAACTATACATATATAGTCCAAGTGGGAGATTGTTGGATTTATTTTTTAGTGGACTAACATATATGTATAATTAAATGTCATGGGCTATTGTAAGGTATGACCCAAATAAAAGTGGTCTAATAATTTTTTTTGTTATTGGGTCCAAATCATCTAATTAAAGTATGGCCCAAGATATGTGTAGAAACCTAGTGTTATATTTCTAATTTATGATAGGCAAATTAGTAATTGACACTAAATATATAAATATGTGGTTATGGTCCCCAAGAGAGGCTTAAGGATTTTCTTTTCTTTAATCCCATCAAGAGAAAGATAAAACAACCAGAAGACATCTCTTGGAAGACCAACACAAATTGCAATGTCTTATACTTGATTATTCTGATGGATTTAGGTACACTTCTGCTATCTATTTACTTTTAATAATCTAACATAATCGATCTTGGTTTTCAAGTATTGTGATTTGATTGTATCTTACAGTCCAATCCCCTCTTTTTACGATTCCTGTCATGCATATGAAACCTTCAATTTGCTTAATAGCTTTCAATCATATAATCATCAATCTTCCTAGAAGGATTCATTGAATTGAAGACAATGATGTTTGTCCATAGTTACAACATTGTTGACTTCCACTTCGTCAATTGAATGATTTAAGTGGAGAAGATACCATCTGTTAGAATTTTCAGAAATGGATCTGTTGAAGTACCCTGGTATAACCTTATATGAAAAGACTCTTTAAACCTTAAAGCCTCAATAATCACTTAATCAGTGATTAAAGATCGTCCGAGGACAAAATGTAGATGATTTGTTCCTAAAGAGACTATTGAGTTTGGCTCCTTTGTTTGTCCCATATTGGTTAGGGAAAACAATTGGGGGCAAGGCTCTTGCCTATATAAGGAGGGTGCTACCTGGTTAGTTAGTGCACTAATACAAAGTCAAAGATTTGTATGACAAATTTAACTCTAGTTAAATTCCTCTTTTGAGGTGAGAGTTGGAAAGTTTGTTTTGGGTATTTCTTTGTGGATGTATTGGGGTATTGAGGTATTGGATGAGAGGAAAAATTGTGTGATTGTAAGAATTTTTCACATAGTGGATTTTCTTCTCAGTGCCCGTGATTTTTTCTCTGGTTTGGGAGTTTCCACATAAATTTTCTTATGTTGTTATTATTTCTCTATTTTCTGCTATTTTTTTGTCTATGAACTATCCTTGGGTGTGGGTTTGGAAGGTCTAAATTCCTAACAATTGGTATAAGAGCCAAGGTGAGTTTTTCTTGAAAATTTTGAATATGCTCTGTGGTCACAATTTTTACTGATCTTCTACATCAGAAAGATTTTCTTGAGAAAGGTTCATTTGGTGCAGTGGAGCTTTGGTGTGGTAATGTGGAAGTACATATCTAGGAAAGTTCTGGCTAAGAAGAGACTTGGTACTTAAGTGTGTCCTTTATGACCCACTTCTCTTTTCTGAGAACTTACCTAGTGTACTGTTCATTTCTACGGTAAAATTCATCAAGGCAAAAGAGCACAAAAAAAGTCAGGAAATAGGGCTTCGAATCCTATCAGATTTGAGGTGGAGAAATTGGACGGGAGAATCAATTTTGACTTGTGGCTAGTGCAAGTCAGGGAAATTTTAATTCAATCGGGGTTACACAAGGCATTGAAAGGCAGACAAATCGCTGATATCAGCACTACTATTAGTGATATTAGCAAAACGGTTAGTACAAAAAGATCTAATATAAGTGATGAAGATTGGGAGGATCTGGATTTGAGAGCTGCAAGTGGGATGCGACTGTGTTTGACCAAGAATGTCCTTACAAATGTTCATGGAATATCTGCAGCAAAGGAGCTCTTGGAAAAGCTCGAGGAGTTGTATCAAACAAAGGGCATTTCAAATCAGGTGTACCTAAAGGAGCAGTTTTATGCACTGCGGATGAGGGAAGGTATTACAATTTAAGTGTTCCCAATGAGATCATCTCTGAATTGGAGGCAATTGGAGTTCATATAGATGATGAGGATCAAGCTTTGAGACTCATCTGGTCTCTTCGACCTTCCTATGAACACATGAAACCTATTTTGATTTATGAGATGGCAAAGATAGTTCTTTTTGAAGTTATCGTAAAACTCTTTTCTGAAGAGACAAGACTAGGTGGTGGAAGAAATGTTCCTCCTGAAGACTTAGCTCTAGTAGTAGCTAGATATAGGAAGAAGAACTCTATGAAGAAAAATATAGTATGCTAGACGTGCGGATAATCTGGACATGTGAAGAAAAATTGTCCGAGAGATGGAGCGGGTTCGACAAGAGGCTCTGAGTCAGTTAATGGAGAGACTAACAATGTCACTAACATTGTCTCCATGGATGATTTTGTTCTCTAAAAGGGGGCATGTACATCCTCTTGACATGCTGCTAATCCTAAAGTTGCCATAATAGAGGATATGTTACTATTAGCGGGTCCACAAGTTTGCACACGGGCATTAGTTTGGCATTGATGCAAGGTGTGTGGTTAATTTATGTCGATGGCTGATGAACTTCTAGAAAAGCGAAACATGGGAGTTGCACCATAATTTTTAGCAAGGTTATTTTCGAAATGTGCCGAAGTGAAAGGCTTGGAGAGTGGGTATGCTTTTATGGTGGAGCATAATGCTTTGGAGCGTGATAATTCTCTAGATTGAGAGTTATGTTATTTTTAGAAGATTTTCATTGAGGTGGAGTGTGGTTATAGGATGAGCCAAAGTCGTCAAGGTGGATATCATTGAGTTTGGCTCCTTTATTTATCCCATATTGGTTGGGGAAAATAATTGGGGCAAGGCTCTTGCCTATATGAGGAGGGTGTTACCTCCTTGGTTAGTGCACTAATACAAAGTTAAAGATTTGTATGACAAATTTGACTCTAGTTAAATTCCTCTTTTGAGGTGAGAGTTAAAGAGTTTGTTTTGGATATTTCTTTGTGGGTGTATTGGTGTATTAGGTTATTGGATGAGAGGAAAAATTTGTGATTGTAAGAATTTTTTATATAGTGAATTTTCTTCTCGATGTCAGTGGTTTTTTCTCCGGTTTGGGAGTTTCCACGTAAATTTTCTTGTATTGTTATTATTTCTCTATTTTCTGATATTTTTGTCTATAAAATATCCTTAGGTGTGGGTTTAGGAGGTCTGAATTCCCAACAGAGACCACTTGTATTCTATGTAAAAATGTTGATGAAGATAGAAACCATCTATTTTTCTTTTGTGATTATTCCAAATCTACACGGAGCAGGATTCAGTAAATGGTGATGCGGTTAACCACACTTACAAATGGGAAAACACTATGAATTTATTTATTAACCATACCAAATCTGGAGAAGGAAATGAAATCTTGTTCAAATTGCTTTCACCACCACCATCTAAACGATTTGGAACCAAAAAAATTGTAGAGTATAAAAGCAAATCGAGGAAGACAAGCATTAGCTAGCAAACAAGATCCCAAACTTGGATTAGAGCTGCAATTATTGCCAAAAAAATCGATCACCAACTCTCCCTTGGAATGAACTCCAAATGGAATATCTGAGTTAGCTGCTCCAATTAGACGGTCTATCTTGCTTCTACCTTTCTAAGTTTTCTTTTGTAAGGCACCTCCGATCATGTTCTAAGTTTCTAAATAACTACATCTTGGATATCATTTTGTAATGTTGTATTATTGTTCTAGCCTTTGCTAAAGTTAATCAATATTCATTCATTTAAAAAGGGGAGGGAATGATATATTTTTTATTGTAAATTTAATTAGATGGAAAAGTGTAATTTATTTTTTAAAAAAATTTAAAATTTTGCTATTATCATGAGTCACATTATTATTATTATATCCAGTATACATTAACTTAGAGTTGAATATATCTACGATTTGAAAATTGGTTAAAAATAGATAACTCTTTGATTTTAGATATACCAGGAAGTGACAAGTCCCCGAGTTCGTCACGCCATACAAGTCTTACAAGCTATCTCTATTCTTTAACACATAGCCAGCTGATAAGGATTTTTAGAATTTAAGATGGTTATATATATATACTAGGCATTGAGTTTTCAGTCTTATTTTGAAGCTTTCGATAATTATAGATAGTTTTATGACTCATGAAACTGCGATTAAATAAAGATAAGATGAAAAAAAATCTCTTTTAAAGAGACACATGGCTACGAAAGTGACCGTGTATGGTGTAGAAAAACTTGTTTTTGAAAAACAGAAGGGGGTTAATTATTTCGCAAACTTTCTGCAAACTTATTTGGCACCAACAAAATAAAAAATAAGCAAAACCGAAATAATAAAAACACCAGAAATTTGGTAATGCAGTTCGGCACACTTTGCTTACGTTTGTGGGGCCCTCACCTAGCTTAATCACTTTCACTGTAAGTACAATAGTTTTACCCAACGCTTTACTGAGCCGACACTACTCAACCCTTGACACTATCTCTCAACCTCACTTCCCGTGAAAGAATTTCACACCCAATAGTACGGCCGCCTCGTACTAACCTCAACAGAGGATTCTCTCAACACTCTTTTTAATTAAAAGACAATTAATAAAAAAATACCCAAGTGATAAATCAACTAAGAATAAAAACAGAAAACACTTAAGATAAAAGAAAGACTTTCCTATGATTTTATCTTCTCGGAATAATCCAGCTGAATCTCTTCACCGTAACTAACTCTTTCTTCACAAAAGTATGTCGCAGTGTTTCTTCAATTAATAACTAATGCCCACTTCACCATAGCTAACATTCACAACCCACTGCAGCGTTTCTCTCTACACACATCACGCGTTGTTCAGCAATCTTCGATACACACAATGCAATCACAGTTTAATTGAACAACTAACTCACATCAAATTTATCTCACACACGCACATGCACCTAGTTGCCGCACACCTTCATTAGAATACTTCACTTGCGTGTTTTTAATAAACTACTATTATCAATCAAAGATGTATGTAATACACCCATCAAACATTGTTAATAATCTTCCTTCCTAATGCACAATGTAATCAACGCCCCATTGAAAAACACATCCACCAAGTTTATCTCACAATAAAGCCATCTTCGTTCACACCAAACAAAAGTCCAACCATACCCTTCTGCTACTTCATACATGTAAAACAATTTGTATTCAAACTAGAATTGCTTCAATATCCTTTATCCCTAAAAATTTGGCAGTACACATATGAATCACCAATATGATAATGATAGACTTCCACTTTGTGTAGAATTCTTTTTCAGATATAAGTGTAGCAACCACATCACTTTGAGTCCAAGTCCAATTAATATCTTATATGTCCAATTAATAAATAATGCCAAAACTAATTAAAAAATATATAACATATATCCTAACAATCTCCCCCTTTTTGGCATTATTTGTCACAAATATGAAACTCCCCCTTAAATAACATAATTGAACATATAAGTATCAAATTCACAATCCACATGAGATGAAAAGAGAAATCCCCCTTAATCAAATATCAAGTTCCAAAGAATACCAATCATCCAAATTTCTCCCCCTTGGGACAAAAAGATGCCAAAAAGCACAAAGAATAGTCATGCATATATTTGAAAATCTCCCCTTGAATGGAACATTCTCTATAAACAATCTGGTGTCTCTCCCTTGGGACAAAAAATATCATAATAATCACCAATAGATGCAGTAGAAGAATCATAAGTACTCCAAGAAGAAAAATTACCATCATTCAAAGCACATGCCAACACATCACTACTCACTTCAATTTCATCTTCATCAAACTGATCAAATTCATAAACCTAAGCAATGAACTATAAGTATTGTCAGTATAGTGAGAGAGAGAGATACCCGAGAGAGAGACCCACACTGATGAAAGAGTTGAGGAATCTTCAGTAGAGCCAAAAAGAAGTTACAAAACAAACTACTAAAAATATGAGACGACTATAGCAGCATAAAAAAATTAAAGAAGAACTAAAGAAAACATTTTTTTACTTTTCTTTTCCTTTTTTCCTTTTTTTTATAAAGTATACAAAAAAATACTTCAAAAATGTAAAGCACACTTTCCCTGTGCACTTCGAAGAATCTCAAACCTGGGCTTATTCCTTGTCTCATTATCTCGGTCATCGTTTTCTTCTTCAGAAGTAACTGACTTATCCTCTGTATTACTAGTTACTTTACAAATAGTAACTAACTGTGAATCTGCACAATTTCTTTTTTTTTCTTCACTACGTTTTTGTGCTTGTACTTGACCCTTTCTAATCCAAGCTTGCTTCGATACCATGGGATGCTGCTGGAAATTTAATGAAGAGCGTCTAGATTTTCAGTTTTGACCCCTTTGAAATATCATTTGTAGTAACTGATAACATCTTAGATTTATATGCCCAATAACTCCACAAAAATAACATGTGGGTATAAATCTTCGTCTTTTGTTCGGCGCTTTTACCTTTTGGGCTGATCTGAACATATCAGAATTTTCTTCATTAATTTTCGAACATTTACCTTTATAACCAATGCCTTGAAGATCCCCTTTAACTTTACCAATTTCCAACAACTTTTCTAGCTTTTCGGCACCTCCATTTAACATTCTCAATCCCTTTTTGGTATTTACTAATTTCATTTGAGCTTCACCAAGCTCATTTGATGTCAACATCAAATTTTTTAACTCTTGGATGATGTTCTTCATAGAGAGATTCTCTTCCTTCAATCTTTCATTCTTTCTGCATATCTTCACCCATTTTCGTACATTAGTTCGTAAGCCTCGTAAATATTCTCCATTTTATCACTTGACCGAATTTCATCACTGTCATAATCTGAAATTGAGCTTTGAGTTGAATCGTTTGCATTTTTCTCAAAATTTCCAGATTTACTCACTTTTTCGTCATAAGTTACTTCCTTCTCGATTACTGTTAAACAAGTAACTGAACTTTTGCTGTACAAAGTAACTAAAGCATCATTCTTCACAACTTCTTCTTCACTTCCGGATTTGTTATCCGTATAAGATTTTCCTTTTCTCTTCTTCATAGTATTAGCACACTTCGCTTGAACATGTCTGAAGTCTTGACACTCATAGCATTGAATTATTTTTACCTTTCTTTAACATTTTGAGTTTTAACCTGTAATGTTAATCCTTTGCTTCTTTCTTGCTTACCCTTTAAAAGATTCATTTCCAAATTTGTAAAAATTCCGATTACCTTATCCAATGATAGATCATTAATATCGTGGGTTTCCTCAATTGCTGTAATTTTTGAAATAAATCTTGGAGGCAGTGATCTCAGCGTCTTTTTGACAAGTTTCTGATTGGAATATTTCTTTCCGAGTTGATGCGCCTAATTTGCTATATCTCGCAACCTTTCATGAAAGTCTCCAATAGTTTCATTTTCATCCATCTTCAGTTCTTCAAACCTCACAACTAACATCTGTAGTATTGACGCTATCACAGATTTGGACCCTTCATGAACAGTCTGCAAAGTATCCCGCACTTCTTTAGCCAACTCACAGGCCGATATTATTGAGAAATGTCCTTCATCAATAGCACTAAAAATCGCATGCAATGCTCGTGAGTTTTCAAGTGCCCTCTTTTCTTCGGCTCTTGTCCATTCAAATGGGTCTTTCTTAACTGCATCTTCTTTATCATTAGTGATCATAGGATGTGTCCAACCGTATTCCGCCGAATGCCAAGCTCTCGTGCCCTGGGCTTGAATGAAGACTTTCATCTAGGATTTCCATGCTGGGTAATTAGATCCATCCAATAGTGGCGGTCTAGTAATTGATGCACCCTCTCTCATAGCCATGTCTGCGAATTAAGGATCTTCACCAACTTGCTACCAAGTTCTGAATCGGTGACCTTAATCTGATACCAATTAAAAAACCGAAGGGGGTTAATTATTTCGCAAACTTTCCGCAAGCTTATTTGGCACCAACAAAATAAAAAACAAGCAAAAACAAAATAATAAAAACACCAGAAATTTGGTAATATAGTTCGGCATACTTTGCCCACGTCTGCGAGGGCCTCACCCAGCTTAATCACTTTCACCGAAGTACAATAGTTTTACCCAAGGCTTTACTGAGCTGACACAACTTAACCCTTGACACTATCTCTCAACCTCACTTCCCGTGAAAGAATTTTCTCAACACTCTTTTTAATTAAAAGACAATTAATAAAAAATACTTAAGTGATAAATCAACTAAGAATAAAAACAGAAAACACTTGAGATAAAAGAAAGACTTCCCTATGATTTTATCTTCTCGAAATAATCCAGCTGAATCTCTTCACCGTAGCTAACTCTTTCTTCACAAAAGTATGTCGCAGTGTTTCTTCAATTAATAACTAATGCCCACTTCACCGTAGCTAGCATTCACAACCCACTGTAGCATTTCTCTCTGCACCCATCACGCGTTGTCCAGCAATATTCCCGTACACACAACGCAATCACAGTTTAATTAAATAACTAACTCACATCAAATCTATCTCACACACACACAAGCACCTAGTTGCCGCACACCTCCACTAGAATACTTCACCTGCGTGTTTTTAATAGACTGCTATTATCAATCAAAGATGTAAGCAACACACCCATCAAATGTTGTTTAATAATCTTCCTTCCCAATGCACAACGTAATCAACGCCCCATTAAAAAACACACCCACCAAGTTTATCTCACAATAAAGACAACTTCGTTCACACCAAACAAAAGTCCAACCATACCCTTCAGCTACTTCATACATATAAAACAATTTGTATTCAAACTAGAATTGCTTCAATATCCTTTATCCCAAAAAAATATGGCAATACACATATGAATTACCAACATGATAATGATAGACTTCCACCTTGTATAGAATTCATGCACCAAAATGTGAACGGAGTCCCACAGTCTGTTGACTGGACGAAGAAGGGAGCTGTCACTCCTGTTAAGGACCACGGCTAGTGCGGTAATGTCTGTCACTTCCTATAAATTTGGACTATTTTTGATCCTTCAAACTATTGTTGTTGCTTAAAGTTTTGGTTCAATATGATGTTGATGTGTGTATAGGTAGTTGCTGGGCATTCTCAACTATTGTAGCAGTAGAAGGCATTAATTGCATAAAAACGAACCAATTGGTTTCTTTGTCGGAGCAAGAGTTGGTGGATTGTGACACCTCAGAAAACCAGGGGTATAATGGAGGGTTAATGGACTACGCATTTGAGTTCATTAAAAAGAAAGGTGGCTTAACTACATAGTCCAATTACCCTTTCCAAGCGTAAGATGTATCTTGTAGTGTTTCAAAGGTTGATCCAAGATCACTAATTAAAGTATATATAAGTCATTACTAGTAACAAGTAATTTTCCCTATTCCAATCTTCTGCAGGTGAATGCTCCGGCAGTGACTATTGATGGGCACGAGAATGTGCCTGTCAATGATGAAGATTCATTACTCAAAGCGGCTGCAGACCAACCAATTGCTGTGGCCATAAATGCTGGAGGTTCAGATTTTCAGTTCTACTTAAAGGTATTAACAAATGAATTCCATTATCTATATTAGTCAAATGGCTCTATTGATTTGGTTTTGATACGTATCAGGGTGTCTTCACTGGACCATGTGGAATAGACCTGGACCATGGAGTTGTTGTTGTGGGTTATGGAACTACTGTTGATGGAACCAAGTATTGGATTGTAAAATATTCATGGGGTCCTGAATAGGGAGAGAAGGGATACATAAGTATGCAGAGAGACTTTTCTAACAGGGAAGGACTCTGTGGTATAGGCAATGGAGGCTTCATATCTGTTAAATTTTATATGATTGGGCCTAAATAAACTGAGCACATACAAGTCTAAATGAGTTTCCATCCTAAAACCAATTAGTGATAAGAGGAGTAATTCACTAGGCTTATATGCATGCTCAAGGCCTTGTATTCTTTCAATGTGGGACAAACTCCCACTTATATTCCAACACGCCCCCTCACGTGTGGGCTAATTTAGGGCCCAACACGTGACACAGTTTATCGTTTCGAGGTGGTGACGAGTAACTCAAGAGCATCCTGCTCTGATACCATGTTAAATTTTATATGATTAGGCCTAAATAAACTGAGCATATACAAGTCTAAATAAGGTTCCATCCTAAATCTAATTGGTGATAAGAGGAGTAATTCACTAGGCTTATATGCATGCTCAAGGCCTTGTATTCTTTCAATGTGAGATAAACTCCTGCTTATATTCCAACAATATCCCATCACGACTGCCTCATCTAATTCCATAGGATCTAATTCTCTTAAGGATGAACTCTAATTAAACAATAGACATGAGCTTGGTTTGGGGGAGCAGTGGCAGTTAATAACCTCTAAAATACATCTGCTGAAATGATAATTACTTATTAAGTAAGTACTTATTCTTAATAAGTACTTATGTATTTGAGATTGTTGTTTTGGTAACTATTGAAACGTGAAAATAGGCGTTTAACAAGTGTAGTTGCGGTTGCGATTGCTGAAAAGAGATAAAATGACTAAAAAGCCTATTGATTTAATAAACTATTAATTATTGTATAAATAATTAAAAATATATTATTAGTCATATACATTTAAAATTATAAATAATAAAATATTAAATTAAAATAAGGAAAATATAAATAAAATAAATTTAGCAAATAAAATATTTCATAAAAAATATATTATTAGTCATATAAATTTAAAATTATAAATAATAAAAATTAAATTAAAATAAGAAAATATAAATAAAATAAATTTAGTAAATAAAATATTTCATAAAAATATATTATTAG
>JANZXR010067710.1:0-11796 GCA_027575705.1 Erythroxylum echinodendron | reverse complement strand
ACGCCACCCTCGCGGGGCACGGATTCGGGTATCACGATCGATATCGGGTTCGGGTTCAGCGGGAGTGGGGTGTTACAATAGAACTTGGAATCCCGTAAAGCCTGATTATCTTATCCATATATTTCTTGGCCAAAGCATTCAAAGAATTCACCTGTTTAATTGGCAAGAAATGTGCTGACTTAGTTAGCCTATCAACAATCACCATATTGCATCATGCTTCCTGTTAGTTCTTGGCAATCGCATCAAGAAATCCATCATAATCTTCTCTCATTTCCATTCAAGATTCGACAAAAGTTTAAGCTTACCGATAGGTGCTTGATGCTCTGCTTTAACTTGCTGACACACTAAGCATCTTTTAACATACTCTGCAATATCTTTCTTCATTCCTTTCCAGCAAAAGTGTTCTTTTAAATCTCTATACATTCTCATACTTCTTGGGTGCATTGCATAAGGCACATTATGTGCCACATCAAGAATCTCATCTTTCAAATCTTGCATATTAGGAATACATAGTCTGTTACCTACCACCCTCAATCCATCTCCCCTTACCTCTATTTCAGAAGGTTTACCATTTTTAATCTCTTCTGTAAGCTTGTTCAAGTCCTCATCTTACTTCTACAGTTCCTTAATCTTCTCCTTCAACATTGGCCTTACTCTAAAATTGGTCAATACATAATCCAATTTAGCTTATCTCAATGTCACCCTGAGTTTAGATAATTCCTTTAACAAAGAAAGATACATTGTCTCCACATATGCCATAATTGATTTTCTACTCAGTGCATCCGCTACTACATTAGCTTTCCCTGGATGATATTCTATCATCAAGTCATAATCCTTTAGTAGCTCTAACCATCTTCTCTGTCTTAAATTCAACTCTTTCTGGCTCATCAGATACTTAATACTCTTGTGGTCTGTAAACACTCTGGTGGTGACTCCATATAAATAATGTCTCTATATTTTCAACAGGAAGATTATAGCAGCTAACTCCACGTCATGCGTAGGATAATTCATCTCGTAAAGTTTCAATTACCTAGAAGCATAGGCAATCACTTTATCTCCTTGCATCAACACACAACCTAATCCCTTCCTAGAGGCATCACTATATACTACGTATCCATCACTACTGGAAGGCAAAGTCAAAATTGGTGCAATTATGAGCCTATTCTTCAATTTCTCAAAACTATTATGACACTCCTCTGTCTACACAAACTTTTGATTCTTCCTTGTTATTTTAAAAAGTGGAGCTGCTATCATGGAAAAGCCCTCCACAAACCTTTTGTAATACCCGGCTAAGCCCAAGAAACTTCTCACTTTGGCTACATTTTTAGGTGCTTTTCATTTCACAAACGCTTCTATCTTCCTCAGATCCACATGTACTCTTTGTTCCAAAATCACATGTCTAAGAAATGCCACTTTCTTTAGCCAAAATTCACATTTGTCGAATTTGACATATAACTCTTCCTTCCTCAACGTCTTCAAAGTAGTCCTCAAATGTTCCTTATGCTCCTTGTCACTCTTGGAATAAACCAATAAGTCATCAATGAAGACTATGACAAATGGATCTAAGAAAGGCTTGAAGACTCTATTCATTAAGTCCATAATGGCTGCAGGGGCATTCGTTAATTCAAAGTGCATAACTAAGAACTCAAAGTACCCATACCGTGTTCTAAAAGCAGTCTTTGACACATCATACTCTTTTATCCTCAACTTGTAATAACCTGATCTCAAATCTATCTTAGAAAAGACACTTGCCCCTTGCAATTGGTCAAATAAATCATCTATGTGTGGAAGCAGATTTCTATTCTTGATAGTGACATGATTAAGCTTCTGGTAGTCCACACACATTCTTAACGATCCGTCTTTCTTTTTCACAAAAAGGATCAGAGCTCCCCAAGGTGAAAAGATAGGTTTAATGTACCCCTTTTCCAACAACTCTTCCAATTGCTCCTTAAGCTCCTTCAATTCTGCTGGAGCCATTTTATAAGGTGGAATCGATATTGATGCAGTACCTGAAAGAAGCTCAATAGGAAACTCAATTTTCCTAGGGGGTGATAATCTTGATAATTCCTCAGGAAAGACATCCTGGAATTCCATAACCACAGGAATATCTTCTAACTTTCCTCTATCTATCTTCGTGTCTACCATATAGGCCAAAAATGGTTCACACCCTTTCCTTATCATCTTCTCTGCTATTAGAGCCGAAACAATTCTAGGCAGGCTTGCTTTCTTATCCTCCGTAAACATTACCATTCTACCTTCATCCAATTCGAACTCCACTGTCTTCTGTTTGCAATCTAAATGGGCGTTATACTTTTCTAACGTATCCATGCCCAGTATCACATCTAATCCCCCCATCTTCAATGGCAATAGATCCACTACTAAGTGTTCCCCACCAATACGTACTTCACAATCTTTATAGACTAGACTAATAATAATATATTGGCCGATTGGAGTACTAACCATTAAAGGAGTATCCAATGGGCTCAGTTCTCCACCATGCACAGTTCTACTTGATGAAATAAATGAATGGGTAAAACTTGGATCAATCAAACAACAACATTATTATCAAATAATGTAACCATACCAGTCACAACTTTTCAAGTGATTTCTGCATCCTCTCGTGTCATTGCAAATACTCTAGCTAGTGCTTTCCCGCTCAGTCTTCCTGGAGGGTTCACGTTCTTGGTCACATCAGAACTGCCCACTTCATTTGTTGTCTTCTATCCCCCAGTCTCAGCTCTCTTTGAAGCTTGCATCTGAGTTTTCTCTTATCTTGCATACTGAGGGCACTCTCTATCCATGTTTCCTTTTTCTCCACAATTGAAGTAAGCTCTTGTCAATGGGTAGCACTCCCCTCTATGGAGTTTCCCGCAGTGATCACATTTGGGGATGGATGACTTATCTCCCCCTCCCCTTCTGCTGCCTCCAGTAGTTGAGGCCTGCTGAGAAACTGTTCTCAACTGCCTAGATCTACTTGCACCGTTGTTCCTCTCCTTAGACTGCATAGGGAAAGTCCTGGCACTTCTTTCTGAGATAGGAGTACCACCTTCCTTCTTGAACTGTTCTCTTCCTTTTCTGTTTCTATTCATAGCACTCTTGATGTTCTCCACATTCTTAACCCTTAGTGCTGGTTCAACTAGCTGCTGGAAATCACAAAAGTTCTACACCACCACCTTTTCTCTGATGACCAAATGCAATCCCGATTCAAATCTATAGCACTTAGCTGCCTCACTCATCATCATCTCAGTTGCATATCTTGAAAGTTGCGTAAACTGGCGCTTGTACTCGCTCACTGTCATCTCCTTCTGCATAAGACTCAGAAATTCCCTCTACTTCTGTTGGATATACACTTCAGACAAATACTTTTTCTTATATACTGCTAAGAAATCTTTCCATATGAGCACTGACTTCCTGGCACACTCTCCTACCAATGTAAAGCATCTTCCTGTAGCAAGCTTGCAGTGTACACAACTTTCTCATCATCCTCTCATTCCATCTGATCCAGTATCCTCTCGATCTTCCTCAACCAAGTCTCGGCTTCTTCTGGAAATGTTATCCCATAAAAATCCACTGCTCCATACTTCCTCAACTTGTCAAACTGCTTCCCCTTCTTAGTTGGGGCCGGAGCAAAATTTTGTGGCATTTGGCCCATGGCATGACAAATTCCTGAGCAAATGCCTAAAACATCCTCAGATCCAATGGTGTAGGCACTTGCTCCTGCAGACGGGGAGACTCCCACGTCTGTGATCCAACGGGCTCACTACCTTGCCCTATAGAAGCCTCAGCATTTCCTGGGGCTACAGACTCATCAGTACTCTCCTCTCTTGGTGGAGAGTCAGGTGCAATTGACCTTTGCAGAACTCCTCGTGTCCTTCTATGAGGTGGAATCTTACTCCTTCAATTAAACCACTAACGATTAGCTTACATTTCGTTTTAATCCTATTTCCTACATGTATGCATGATATGCATGTCACTTAATGCAATCAATCACTTTACAAAGCAAATAATTTATCACACAACATAACAATTCATACCCCTATGCATTCTAAGCCTAGGAAAAACCTAGGCTATAATACCACAAGATGTTGGACCCCATTTTCGGAGCCCAACTATCCGGAATATCCAAAGACATGGACGTATTATCTTATAAGGCTATTTACATAGTATCTCTCTGGCCAAAACCAATTTAGACAGCAGAAACACAAATTGACTTCTTCAGAACAATTCAATGATCACTTCATTCGGAGATCGGATGATGAAGTTATGGCTAAAAGAGTTAAACCTGATTATGTCCTTAACTATATTGTACCTATCTTGGGAAAATTAGCATAACTTTCACTAGAGATATTAGATTAAGACCATTATAGTACAGTTTCAAAGAGGACTTTGAGTTCTACAACTTCTATGAAGACCCAGAAGAGAGATTTTGTCATTTAGAGGGTCAAAAAATTTCACATTTTTATAACTGTCCCGAGAATGTCCTCTTAGCAGACATATTTCCCTCCAAACGGACATGAACTGAGCTGAAATACTAAAATACCTGAGAAGGTCTGCCTAGTGGACATCAAGTCTTTCCAACGGACCTTTACGGGTCAAATTTTAAATTTCCAACTCCTACAAGTTACCTATGACTCCTCTTATACATATTTATCAATTCTAACTTATTTTCCTCATCATTTTCACCTCCATTTCATCTCTAACTTATCACACTCATTCTTCCCCTTTTCAAAACACCATGGAACTCATTTTCTATTAACTCAAGCAAAGAAAAGTCTATACAAATGTCCAATATTCACCCTATGCAGTATCACTAACTTGTAAAGAGCATAACTCTCCATTCTGATATCCAAAAATTTCATACTTTATATCGTTGGAAAGCTAGAAAGATAAGCTACAACTTTCATGAGACAACTATGGCTAATTCTACCAAAATCGATACAATTTTTCATTTGATTTTAGAACACGATTTCTACACCTATGAAAGCTTGCAAAAATGCAATATCTCTTCGTATCTATTTAACTACTAAGTACTTTTGTTAAACTCTTGAATCTCACCTCAAATGATTAATCCCATACAGCCTTTCCAATCTCTAACATGCTATTCTAAATCAAAAAACAATTTTGCAATCTCAATGAAGATGAAAATACACATACCCATTCCACAACCATCATACTCAAACTGTAAAATAACATCATCATACACAACAACAAATCCTCAAATTCTCATTCTAATTGTTAAGCAAAGTAAATATTGGAGCAAGCTTCACTTAAATATCAATATACACATCACTAACTTAAAACAAAATACCAAGGATGCTCATGTTTGATATGCCTATAAAGTTATCTAAAATCTTTACTAACTTAGTACAAAAGTCTCTAACTATCTTGGAGTTTACGATGCCTTGCAAGGATTGCTAACTGTCTCGTTCTACATCTGAGAAGTGGAAAAAGGATGGGTTGAGCTACATGGCTCAGTGGCTAATGAATTTATGCATTTATAGCCATCGGCAATTGACCACAATTTAAGCATATGCACATGTATAGCTAGCAATTCAAGCATTAATCAATCTAGCACAAAACTCGTAACACAATACATAGATTTTAGACATTAAACACAACACTCAAATGCATCATACTTGACAATTCAAAAATGCAATGCACAAACAAATGGCTCGAGAGTTTTATAGAATGAAACAGATAAATCGAAGTTTACGCCGTGAATAAAATGAGTCCGATTTCTCAAGATCTTGTGGCCTCAAGCGGGCAGCCGGGAGAAGGCTATAGGATAACATGCACTTGACGAATGAAACTGGTTCCTCTCTTGCCCAATCATAAACAATTTTTATACTCAATACAATCAATCACAATCTATAATCTCGTGCTTCTTTTACTTTTTTCTTCTTTCCTTTTTAAACAAATATCATAACGTTTTTCAAGGCATAACATAATCCTAATTCAATTTATACATTTTCAAACATTCACAACAATTTCGATTTCAAGCAGTTCAAATGCAAGCAAATCAACATACACACATATAGGCAAGAATTTGCCTAATTACACAATAACTATAAATACATTACCTATCTTGAATTCCTTGCTTAGAAACTTGCTTTAAAATGCCTATCTTCCTACTCCTCTTGCCTCTCCTTTTGATTTCCTTAAATATTGGCGAAAATCCCAATTCAATAGGAATCCAAATTGAGAACCCAATAAGCACATTTACTAAAAATTAATTCTAGAATACTTAAACCTATGCATTTTTTAAGGTTTATAAACCAAAATCCTTCCAAAAATCCAAAGGATTAAAATTGCTCTTACCTTGAATCTTCACCAAATTATGAGATTTTGGGCTCAAATGAAAGCTCTTCTCTTCCTTTTACTTTTTCTCTTCTTGAACAACCTCAAAATCACTCTTGAAGACTAAGAAAAGATGAAACCTAAATTGCTTCTTCTTTCTTTTCTCTCAAGAAGAAAAGTTGAAACCTAACTTGCTTCTTCTTTCTTTTCTCTCAAGAACGAATCCCTTTCTCCTTTCTCTCTTCTTTTTCATTATTTTCTTCTTTCTCTCCCTTATTCACGTTTTTCTCCTTCTTAAAAGCAAGATAACACTTTTCCTCTTTTCATTTTACCCTTAATGAGTGCTAAAAGTCATCTTTGCCCTTCCTTTAATGCTTCCTGTCTTTTAATGTTAAGTGACATACCAAAATTGCCCTTATATATTCTTACTAATTTAATCTAATTAACCAATGTAATAAAATCCTACTAACACTAAAATAAATAACTAACTCCAATAATAATTCTATCATGACCTCATAACTCATTCTAATAAGGCAAAATTTCAAATTCCATGCTATTCCGTAAACTATCATGCTTAATTCAACGAAAAAATTTTCAGGGGCCAACATCAACCCTCTTGGTTGGAATGATAGTTGGAAAGCATTTGGATCAGCTAATTCAAATGTTCACTTTCTCCTTGAAGGTGGAATTGATGTGGATGATTGTTTTAGGGTTAAAATAATAATTTATTTATGTAAGCATTACATACAAGGTAATAATATGCAAGAAAAATAATATATGGTAAACTAACAGTATTATCAAACTAACCTTAGCATACACTTCAGAAGGTTTTTTGTTTAAAATTGAACAATGAGGTTGAAATAATATTATTGCTATTGTTGGATCTTTAATAGTGACATAACATTAATAAGTAGTTACCGAATAACATATAAATTACAAAATAATGTTAAATCACAAACCTCAGCTGTAACTTGATTGGAAGGAAGTGGACTAATTTTATAGCTTATTTTGTTATAATCATTTTTGCCATAATGCTACACATTTGGAATTGCTTCTTTCATGATAGCCTATAAGGATTCTTCACACTTTTTAGTTCATCTTTTCACCTATTCTTCTTGGCCTATTAGGCCTAACTTTTTCTAAAGGTGGAAGAATCTCTTTATTAGTGCTTGGTGGATATAATTTTTACCCTTTAATTAATTGCAAGACATTTTCATAAACTTCTATTAACCTCTCTCTATGATAACACTCTTCCATATATGCCGTGAGTTATTTCCTAGCATGGAAAATTGCACTAATGGCATAACTATAAGGATGCCCATAAAGTTCTTATTCTTTACAACTACAAGTCTTCTCCTTCCCAATTAGATAACACTTGTTTCATCTTTATTAGTTGCTTCATATTTCCTATCCCTGTTCCAAATAACTATCCACTTCATCGTATTCAATTTATTCTTATTTAATTTCTTCATCAACTTATATGCCATATGCCCCTTCCATCTCTTAGCTTGTTCTTTAAGGTCAAAAGGCCTCTTCATTAACGTGGTTTGTATAGTCTCTAACATGCTAATGATTAGGCAATCTCCAGCCACCAAAATCTTAGAGTTGAATGTGTAGTTTATGTTTTTGTCCACAATTATTGGACTGAATTCTTTGGAAAGCCTTACTCCATATTTCCTTAGGATATTCAAGCAAGTCCTATACAGATTTTGGTGTAAGTTAGTATAATATGATAAGCCTGTCATCAAATTCTTATGGGAATATTGCCTACGTATAATTCCAAAAAGCTTTTTAAAGATCCTTTCCCTTTTAATTTCTCACCTAATTATCATTTATGCCTTGCACACATCTTATGTGTAGAAGAGGTCAATACATCATTTCTGGCTTATGAGTCCCAATAAATTAAAAACAACAAGTTAAAAGAGTTTATAGATCTAAATTTTTGTATAAATTACTTTTATTTGGATGAATTACCTTTTGCATATTAGAAATCGTTGTTATGCCTTCACGATCTCTAAGATCAAAGTCAATTACTAATTACTTTATAAACTATGTCTAGTTCTCGTTATTCTCTACCTTAATAACTACCCATACAATTGGATAGATTCCTCGATTTCCTAAACTCCTATGACACTTAAAAATTGTCCATATTACTTTGTTTTCAAAAAATATCCATCCATATCAATTTTAAGTTATAACTTCTTCCATCCATTCTTTATAATATCAAAACACAAACATTCCTTTGAAGATTAAATTATCTTTAGCCCTTCTAAGTTAAACTCAATTATAAATCTTTTATTCATTTATTTCAACTTAGAAATATAACCATAAAGCTTTCCATATTCATTATGGTGCTCTTTTGCTTTTGCTTTCTATACTTGCACATGTTAGAATTAACTAACACATTATCTCCCTACATTCTTCAACCATTTTCTTTCTTTTAAAGATTAAATTGTCTAGGATTTTTTCCTTAAAATGTTTCATAATTAGATATAATAGATAGGTGTGAAATGCATTGTATTTTAGGGTATAGTTTGATATGTGTTTAGCAATTTATTCATTTTTTTAGTATGTGCTTAGGGTAGAATTGCATTAGTTTGTGATTTATTTGTGTTTTTAAGTGTTTTATGGGTTAAAACAATCCTTTGAGCTTAAATATGATGTTTTTGAGGTACCTTGATGTATTTGGTAGTGTTTTAGGGTAAAACGAACGAAGTAGTTTTTTAGCAAATTGGCCCATGATTGTGGCCCATAAGTCTGACATATGCAGGCCACAATCGTGGCCTGCATCGGGTAGATGCATAACGACTTCCAAACTTTGCATTTCCAGAGATTTTTTGGACCTTTCGAACTTCAGAAAAACCCTAGTTCAACCCTAAACACAAAAGAACATAAATAAAGCAACAAGAAAAAAAGGAGGAGCTTTACATTCAGTTATTCTTAGAAACCCTAAAGGGAGAGAAAAAAGAGAGAGAGAGAGAAGAAGAAGAGGAAGAAGGAGTGGATCCTGATGCCGCTGCCTCCCAAATTAGGTGGTATCTCGACGTGGTTGCCTTCCCGATTTGTCCAACCTAAGTTCCATTTTCTCTTCATTTCCTTTTTCATTTTAATGTATAAAGTTGAGGTGGATTGTATGGAAATGGTTTCGGATTGTTGATAATGTTTTGAACCCTCCTTTGGGATTTTACTTTGAGTTAATGTTGATTTAGTTATTTTTGTGCTTATTGTTTTGGGTGTTGTGATTGATCAATGTAATTGCATGTTTTGGTAACAAACCGAGAGGGTGAGCAGGATAAAAATGATTATATCAGATTAATGAGAGATAGGCGATTTAATTGACTACTTAATAAATCTAGTAAGCAATTTCATAGAAAGAGATCTCGTGCGAGACTCAATTGTTTATGAGAGAACTTTAGAACTAATTAGAATTGTGAATTGAGAGATTGCAAGTTCCATAATTTGATTAGGGTTTACAATTTAGGGTTTAGTGGTTATAACTCAAGAGAGAGCAATTAATCTTATAACCTTCTAGAACTGACACCCCATAAACACATAAATGCCTAGATTAGCATTAATGATAGGTAAAATCCCCTCTCTCATAACTTAATTAACTCTCTTGATGGATTTCCATTGTGACCTGTGTAATTGCTCAGCTTAATTATGTTTTTTTCAAATTTCTACTTTACAATTCTTGAATTAAATTTTCGTATTTACTTTTCATGTTCACTTATGCAGGTTTTATTTCTTTTTGTTCTTTTCTTTGAGCTTTAGACGATTTAGGATTAGGCTAGTACCCTCCTCGTGGGATCAACACCTCTTATACTATAGTCGCGACCCATGTGCTTGCAGTATTTGAGGGTTTATAAATTTTAAAGCTCGAACGACATGGTCAATAACTAACTTTGACTTGTATGTTGGATTGCAATAATCTTTTGGATTGTAAGTTTTTTGGTAACACTTATCTTTTCTATTTAATGAAGTAAATAGATTAAATAGATATCCTTAGGTGTGACCATTATCTTATCCTTTTTACTTCACTCCTCTTAAAATTTAAGTCATTATGTTACTGCCGCATAATCAACAACTGTTTCCTTAATGTGTTTTACACTATCAAACTTCATCCTCAACAACCATTCATTAACATCAACGCTAGGAAGATGTTTCTTAGTTTCACTAAATCACCTCAAAGTTGTATCTGATAGAAAGGAACCATCCGGGAGTTTCCCTTTAGGAACTCGAGTATAGCCCTCTCGACGACCCTATAATAGCCCTCCAATCAATATCTAACTCAACTGAAGGGTTCTCGCAAAGCCAAGTTGTTCATCTATTAAAAACTTTTTATAATTTAAAAGTTACAAGTATAGAAAATAATGAGATACCCTTTCTTTTTCAATCATTTTATTAAAAATTTCAGCAGCACAATGACTGTATTTTAGCCTTCCCAAATTAAAAAAAAAACCTGCATAACACATTTTAAAACACTTCTAATATTTCATATACCATCTCAACTTTTGGAATGGGATCCTCAAGTCCACATCACAAGCAATCACAAATATACAAATCTCAACATTTTAAAAACATCATTGAGGATCAAAGTCGTCATAGTTCAATAAGAAAAAGATATTTACAATTCCACTAATATTCACAATATCACACTTTTGAACTCTTTCCAAAATAATTTAAAACATATCACATAAATAGCTAAAATAACACAAACACAACAACGCCTACGATACAACTAATTTTGAGGCAGAGTCCTAATTACTGTAACACCTGTACACATATCTGGAGTGGTTTGTTTAAAAACATAAAAATAAGGGTGGGCTAAACGAGCTTAGTTATTGTAATCAGTTTGCAAGAAAATTGAACTTTTTATGACAATATATGTTAGACCCCGGTTTCAGAGTCTAACTCCTACTTGCTTTGATACCACAACTGTTGGGATGCTGTTTCTAAAGCCCAAGTATCCAGAATATCATAAAACGTGAGCTTATTACCCTATAGGGTTATTTCAAGAACCCTTATTCGCTAACTACTAGAATCATATATCGTGGGCATAATCCAAGAAAGAACACCTTAACCATTATTAATTCATCTTTATGCTTTTATACCATAACATATCTTACTTATATGTCACCACAATTCCTATTCAAAATTCATCATCTCTAATCAATAGCTTTTTCAAGTATACCTAATTTCAACTCAATCTTATCCATACGCAAATTCATATGTCCACTCAAATTCATCCATACATAATTCATAATTCATTAACATCAAAAGATAAAAGTTTTCACAAAGCCATAAAGGCATTTCAACCCACAATACATCCATATCTCATAATCCCAAAATATATAAGGTACTTGAACTAATAATACTTAAATGTAACTAAAATCCTCATCGTTACAAAATCTAGCTTAAAATTCAAAAATATGTAACTTGAAGCGATGCCTTGACCCTCTTTATCACTCGATCTCATTTTCTTCACTTGAAGATGGGATG
>JANZXR010067650.1:0-11801 GCA_027575705.1 Erythroxylum echinodendron | reverse complement strand
TGATGGGTCAAATGGTCATCTTGCATGAATAACTACTAACGGTAGTTATTCACAGATGATATATATAAAGAGACGCTAGTTCTTTATGTTAACTCTCGAAGATTTTTACAATAAAAACTAAGGCACGAGATCTCTGCGTTCTTTAACTGTGGAATATAACAAATCATGAAGTATGTATGCTTAGTTTTCTATGCATATACAATCAATCCTGGATGAATAATCTATGTGGTTATTACTTGTGATCTGTTCATATCGTTCCAACAGTTACGATCTTCAAGGCTACATCACCAGCTCCCTTCCACCACTTTCTCCCACTTGTGTCATTGATGGTAAAGAAACGAAGAACTCTACTTATATTCATTGGTTCCGACAAGATCAGCTCCTCTTGTTGGCTCTTTTAGGCTCCTACGATAGTGATGCTCGTTCTGTCATCTCGCAAGCCACTTTCTTCCGTGAAGCCTGGACCCAGCTTTGCACTGATTTTGCCAATCGATCTCAGTCTCATGTGCTCCATCTGAAGGAGAAGCACTCCTCTATGTCCAAAGGCACTGCCTCTATTTCGAAGTACCTTCGATCTATTAAAGTTCTTGCTGATGAACTCTCCCTGATTGGTTATCCTCTTGATGATGTAGATATTGTTCTCTACTGCCTCTCTGGTGTAGGACCAAATTTTAAGGACATTGTCAATGTCTTGCAGGCACATCTTTCTCCTCTCTCCTATGATCAAATTTATGAACAACTCCTCAACTATAAGCTTCAACGGCAGTGGGATGAACAACCTTTAGACAACCTATCTTTGCTCACTTTGCTCATAAAAAGCCCTTACATGGCACCAGCAAGTTGAAATTCTCTACTCATTGGAGTCAACCAAAGTCCACCACTTCCTAGCAACCATCCACTCCCAAGTGCCAAGATGTTTGCCAATGGTGTGGAAAAAGGGGTAACATTGCCAGGTTCTGTTTTAAAATTGATAACAATCCTAATGTGATGCATCTTAATGCTACTTCCACTGTGAAGCCATCTGCTCATGCTGTTAACATGCAGCCCTCTCGGAATCACTGGCTCTCGAACTTCGGTGCCTCCTATCACATCACCAATGACTTTTCCAATCTCTCGCTTGTCGCTAAATATCAAGGTTCAGATCATGTTCATGTTGCCAATGGTAATACCTATTAATGGGCATTTTATATTACTTTTATATACATAATTTATTAAACTCTTGTCCATTTAATGTTTAAAGTGCACTAATTAAAAATTATTTATTTTAATTTTAAGTACATATTAAATTTGGAACTTTTAAAAACCTCAAGCAAGAAAAGCTCTCAAAGGAAATAACGATAAAAAACGTTAACTTTTTGGCCACCTAAAAATGTTAATATTTTGGCCAAGACAAGAAAAAGAGAGGAGTTTGTGCATGAAAAGAAGGGGTAAAAACCTTAATTGACACATCAGGAAAGAAGAAAAGGGTGGCGGCGGTAGAACAAGGAACGAAGTGAGTGTGTGTGAATAAAGTGGCGATAAAGGTGGACCAAGAACTTATTGATCACATTAATGAATAAGGCGTAAGGGAAGAGAAAAGTGAACCAGAAGAGGAGTAGCGTGGCAGAAGGAGAGCAGCGTTAAGAGAGGCTGGAGCTACGTTGAAAAACGTTAGGTGCATGAGAAAAAGAATAGAGTAGCGTGATAGTGAAAGTGAAGTGAAGAGTGGGCTGTGTAAAGGTAGCAAAAGGAGAGTAGCGTGGTAGAGTGTGGATGTGAGTGAGATAGATAGAGAGGCTGGAGAAGAATACCATGAATAGAGTAACTTGTCAAGAGAGACTAGTGAGATAGGGATTAGCATAAGTGTGTGAATAAGGGTGGACCACAGAGTTTATTTGTCATGTTAATGAACAGGAACGAAAGAGAAAGCTGTAGTTGAAGATAGAGGCATGAGAGAAAATACAACAGCGGGAGAAGACTAAATATTGGGTGTTTTTTATTTGTTTTTATTCCTTATTTGTTTTAATTTTTGCTGATTTAATCAATGTAATTATATATCATGATCATGATTTATGTTAAATTGACGAATATGTGTAGGTAAGTTTTCTTTGGTTGAGGTTAGGATTGATACTGGCACTGCTACTTTACACTCTTCTCATGCTGCACTTACCTTGCCTAACGTTCTTTCTATTCCTCGGGTTAATAAAAATTTATTATATGTTTCTCAACTTTGTTACCACAATAATGTTTCTGTTGAAATTTTTCCTAATTGTTTTAAAGTGAAAGATCTGGGAACCAGGAAGACACTGCTCCAAGGACCTAATGACAATCACATCTATAAATTACACTCATCTCCACCGCACACCCTTAATGTCACCTCTACACCATCCACTATACTCTGGCACCATCGTCTTGGTCATCCTGCTTCTCGCACTCTTCATCATGTCCTCTCTACTCATCAACTTCCATCTTCTAGCAACTCCTCATTTTCTTACACTGATTGTCTTCACAATAAGAGTCACAAGCTCCCTTTTTTCAAGTCTAATCTTACTAGTGAGAGACCATTGCAACTATGCTGCTGTATGGGGCCCACTCATTTTCCATCTATTGATGATTTTTGATTTTATGTTATCTTAGTTAATCATTTCTCTCGCTATGTTTGGCTCTATCCCATTAAACATAAATTTGATGTTTTCACTATCTTTCCTAAAGGCTTCAGTTGAAAATCAATTTAATTCAAAAATTACAACTCTTTTTACTAATACTGGTGGTGAACTTAACAAATTACGATCCTTTTTGTCTGCTCATGGCATTTCTCATCTCACTACCCCCCCGTATACACCTAAACATAATGGCTTTGCTAAGCATAAACACCACCATATTGTTAAGACTGCATGTTGCCTTCTCTATCATGCTCATGTCCCATTACGTTTTTGGTCCTTTGCTCTTCAATCTACTGCTTATCTAATTAATAGAATGCCCACTCCCATTTTAAAACACACCTCACCTTTCTCTGTGTTATTTCACTAATCTCCCAATTACCACAAATTACACACCTTTGGATATCTTTGTTTCCCATGGCTTAAACCCTATTCTCCTCATAAGCTTTCTCCTCATTCTTCACCATATACCTTCTTAGGCTACTCTCCCTCACAAAGTGCGAATCTCTGTTATGATCTCCAACACCAAAAGATTTATTCCCTTAGGCACGTTATTTTTGTTGAAGATAATTATCTTTTTTTCAAACCCTCATCCACTAAGGACACGACCATTCCAACTTCAAACTTATCTTCTAATCCCATCTTCTTGCCACCTCACACTATCCTTCCTTCTTCAATTATCTCCTCTTGATAATCCTCCTAATCGGACCCTACCACTATCTTTACCCTAGACACCCTCTCCAACATCACCCCTCCTCCCAATCACACCAACACCTTCTCTCTCTTCTTTACCCTCAAACTCTTCCCACCTTGGCCATATTACATCTCACACTTCTACCTTTTTGACCCAGCAGTGTCTCTATGTTCCCAAGTTTCTTCAATAGGTTTAGAAATCGCTCAACCAAAGCATCCTCCACCTAATCTTCTTGGCACTCACTCAATGATCACAAGAGCCAAAGCTGACATTTTCAAACCAAAAAATGCCTTCTCTGCTGAGCGGTATCTGTTACCTAGCGACATTGAACCAACCTATGTCTCACAAGCTTCAAAAGTACTCCATTGGTAGTAAGCTATGATTGAAGAGTTTAATGCACTCCTCTCTAATGGAACTTGAGACCGTGTTCCTTCCAAACATTACTTCAACATCATTAGCAACAAATGGGTTTTTTGCATAAAGAGAAATCCTGATGGCTCGATTGCTCAATGTAAGGCTCATATTATAGCCAAGGGTTTTCATCAGTGTCCAGGTATTGACTACAGTGAGACATTTAGTCCTGTCGTTAAGCCTCAGACTATTAAATTAGTTCTTACTATTGATCTCTCTCTTCGATGGTCTCTAAGGCAAATGGATGTCAATAATGCCTTCCTTCATGGATCACTCTCTGAAGAGGTATATATGAGTCAAAATTCTAGCTTTATTCATCCTCAATTCCCTCATCATGTCTGCAAACTCAACAGGTCTCTTTATGGTCTCAAACAAGCACCATGAACATGATGTCACTCTCGTTATAATTTTCTACTTTCCTTTCGCTTCACCGATGCACTCATGGATACTTCTTTATTTATCTACAATCATGGTAGGGCTCTGGCCTATTTTTCGCTTTATGTTGATGATCTACTATTGGCGGGCAATTGTCTAGTTTTTCTTGACAAATTTATAGCAGTCTTGTCTAAGCATTTTCTCTAAACGATCTTGGTATGCCTCAATATTTCCTAGGCCTGGAATTACTTCCATGCAAGCAAGGTCTCTTTCTTTCACAACATGGCTATATTAGAGACATTCTGGACATGTTTTCTATAATTGGTTCCAAGCCTATTTCTATTCCAATGTCTCTGTCAATAAAATTTAACTATGATTCTCCTTCATTTGATGGCAAAACCTATCGAAGCATTATTGGCAGTCTACAGTATCTTGCACTCACTAGGCCAGACATCTCCTTCTCTATTAATCACCTTGCTCTACATATGTAATCACCTACAAATGATCATCTTCAGGTTCTCAAACCCATATTGAGATACTTAAAGTCTACCATCCAACATGGCATTCTTCTCAAACCCACCTCTTCTCTCATACTCAATGCCTTTTGTGATACAGACTGGGTAGTAGATTCCACTGACTGTCGGTCTACTAGTGCTTATGTTGCCTACATTGGATCTAATCCCATCTCATGGGCTTCTTGGAAGCAACGTTTAGTGGCCAAGTCCTCCACTAAAGCAGAATACCGCACTATTGTATCCACCACCATTGAAGTTCTTTAGATCCAACAAATCATCAAGGAGCTTAGCTTCACCATACCTTGTTCTCCTCATATTTTCTCAAACAACATTGCTGCTGCCTATATGTAGTAATCCTATCTTTCATTCTCGCATGAAGCATCTTTCCATTGGCTACCATTTTGTGCGTGAACTTGTAGCTTCCGGTGCACTCCAAGTCTCCCACATTCCATCAAGCATGCAATTAGCGGATCTACTCACCAAGCCACTCAGTGGTCCTCGTCATCTCTCCCTCACCACCAAGATTGGAGTTGTTCCACCTCTATCTTAAAAGGGCATATTAGGGGAATATTTTGTGCTTATATATTCCACTATACCAAACCATATATAATCTTATTTGTATGCTAACAATCTGTACCAACATATATTTCTGTTGTAACTATATATATTTCTATTGTAACTTCTTTAATACTCTCGTTCCTCTTTGTGTATATATATCATATACACTCACATAATAAAGTTCAGCTTTTTACCCACTTTTATTTCTCTTATAAACCATACATTCAACTTATGGTGGCTTTAAGTGATCATGAAGAAGAAGAACATAAGTAATTCCTGAAGGAAGAGGAAAACAAAGAAAGTAGTGGAGGAAAACCACATCTCAACTGTATAAATTAAGAAGAAAGAAGAGTAGTAACGGAGGTACCTACCTTAGTTATATTATAGTCAGTGTAAGACTACATTAGGGAAAAAAAAGACCAACTAAAACTATACCTTTATGTTCTGTCATTCCCTTTCTCAGTTTTTATATATATATGTAGCCAATTACATTGTAATGAACATTTTCATTATGTTGATTTGACTTGCTTTTGTTAAATTCTTTTGTTTTTTATAATTAAGTTACTTCTTTCAATCAGATCAAGCTGGCTCTGGCCGTCATTAACGTAACCAAAAATAGAGTACTGTATAATACAAATTGGCAAAAGTAAGACAGGGACGTTGGGATTTTAAAACATTAAAGAAGAGAGCTATCATATGTTTTCATATGTTCTTCATTAATTAAAGCTCAATGAAAGGTTTTTAAAACATATGCATGATGTTCCTGATTAATGTTGGAGCTGGAGTTAGTTCTGATACAAGATAGTCCCTTCCCTGGACTGAACTTGCAGATGTAAGGTTGGGATGTAACATGTAATGATATCTTAGTTACGTATCCCTGATCGAATGTGAAGGAGCAATAAACGAATAATACCTGATTCCAGTTTTGTAACTTCAAATGAGCTTTTCAAAGCCAAACGAACTCGAATCCACCGCCGTCTTTGCGGGAACTGCTCACCAAAACATGGTTAATGTCTTTCTACAATTTTCTCAAAATGTAAGCTCTCTTAACAGGTAAGAGAATCCTTATACTTACGAAGGACATGAGCAACTATAGGAGACCTTAACCTTTAAATATAGCTTTCATATCAGGCTTCCCCATCATAAGCCCGATATAGGTCTGATCCACACTGATCGGGATCCATTTTTCATACGGACTTCGACCTATTGATTTAGATCATTTATTGGGCCACTTTATTATCTTTATCTAGATCAAATTAGGTAACTTAACTGATATGTTATTGAACAATCGAAAAATGCAATTAAATATTCTCTAACTTTATGAAAAATGTCAAAAATATCCAACATTATCCCCTTGGACAATACTTAATTACAGTGTTGACTCAAATTTAAAGCAGTTTTAGAAACTCAATTAAGCTACGCTATTATATTAGTCGACTAAGTTTAAAAACAAAACATTTGATCCAAAGATAGCGAAAGTCCATCATTCCGTCCTGTAAGGCTTTCGATACCGAAAAGTATCAAATACATATGTCATATATGACACAGATCCAATACAATCACAAATATCTAATACCTCACTAATATGAATGGGAAAATTGAATGTGGCAAACTAAGATGATACCTAGGGATGGCAAAACTGACCCGACCCCCTTTTGGCCCAGGTTGATCGGGTCACGGGTGGGCCACGGGCCAACCATAGTCTACCTGGGTCAGGCTATAGGCCCAGCCCGTGGCTCGTGGCCCGTGGCCCTTCCTATTACTTATCGACATGGGCCACCATGGCCAGGGGTTGAGTAACGTCGGGCTAGGGGCAGTCCAAGCCTGATTCGACCAATTGACATTCATAATGATACCTGTATGATCTAAATTATATCATTTTCGTTTGTAGGTCTCGATTTTTCCAACTTTATACTAAACCGTATAAGCTAAATTACATTAGTGAAATCTTGTTTTCTCTGACCGAATACTAAACAACAATAGAAAATACTTATTTTCTCTCATCAAATGCTAAATTGCATTAGAGAAAACCTTTATGTTCTCCAACTAAATGCTAACTGCATTGGAGAACCTTTATGAGATTAAAACTTATATCCCCTTATATTATATCAAACTTTATGGATATTCGTATAAAACTGCATGTGTCTAACTCAAGGTCAATATGTACATATGCCCAATAACCTTTAAATGCTTAAGATTGACATAAATCTTAAGACTTTCATATGTATTATGACAATGTATGATAACACGTATTACTGAGGATAAACGATTATTATCTCTATTGATGAATCACCATACTGTCATAATACATCAAAATGTACAAATATACATGGAGCAAATATAACGATCCATTAACTAATAGTGTCTAAGGATTTCAAAACACCCATACCGTATACTTGTATCTCCAACACAAGGAGGTGAAGTCCTTTAGTCAAAGGCTCAACTATTATTTCCTCAGTCCTTAAATGCTTCAAACCTTAATGTCACATTTTCATATCAATTCTTTATAGCCAAATATTTGACCTTGAAATGCTAAGATCCAACGACATTCAATGTTGTTATTAAACAACACAGCAACAAGATTATCACAGTATAACCATAGGTCTAGCCACTGAATCACCACAGACAACTTAGAAATCAAGTTTCTAAGCCAAATCGTCTATGAAGCAACCCTATAGCATACACTTTGCATGCATGGTCGAGAAAATTACCTGTGTCTACTTGACACTCTTCCACGACAATGTATCATCTGTAAACTTAAACTCAAACCTTAAGTGGACTTTCGATCATCGAGATACATAGCTAAATTTTAATCTGAATTTCCTATGACATTTAGTCCACTGACTTTGCTATATGTCAACATATAATCCTTAGTTTCTTTAAGTATCTTAACACTCGCTAGATTACATTCTAATGGTCTACACCTAGATTAACCAGATATTGACTAAATAGTCAAATAGTAAATGCAATATCCCGCCTAGTACATAGCCGAGCATACATCAGGCTATTAGCCGTACTAGTAGATGGAACATTCCTCATATGAGATCTCTCTTTACTTTATTATTTGGATACTGTACCAAAGATTATCTCTCACTACGAGAGATAAGTGCTACAATGGGTTTACAGTTAACCGTATTAAACCTTTGTAACACATATTCAATGTATGCACTTTATGAGAGTTCTAATGAGTATGGAGATCTGTTCTGATGAATCTGCATACTTAGGACAAAAGATGCTTCACCAAGGTTCTTTACATTGAAATACCTGGCCAAAAGTTACTTAACCTTATATAATATGGTCAAGTTATTCAACATGAGCAATATATCATCCATGTGCAGTAATAGGAAGATAATTTTGCTCTCCCTTACCTCATAGTACAAGCATCTTTTTAACTTTATTTTCCATGAAGCCAAAAGAGGTCAAAATCTCATCAACTATAAGGTATCACTTTCGTGAGGTTTGATATAAACCATATATTGATCTGTTTAATGTGCAAACCATGTCAGTTCCATCTGGATCCTAAAATCCTTCAGGTTATACCTTATAGACCTCTTCATAAAGGTCTTTATTCAGGAAAGCAGTTTTGATAGCCATATGATATAACTCTATATCATCATGATCTACAATTTTCATAATTACTCAAAATGTATCCTACGAGGATACGAGAGAAAAATAACAGTAAAGTCAATCTTTGTTCCTCACTGAATCATTATGTAACTAAGCCAGTCCATAAACTGCTGACCTTTATCCTGAAATCCTTTAGATCTTAAACTTTATTTACATCTGACAGATTTACATTTCCACTGCAAATCTACTAGCTCCCAGACCTTACTATGCTTTATGGCTTGCACATTTAGTCTAGAAATAGCTTATGTAAAAGTAACTAGATTTGAAATATGCCTAGTATCATAGTTCCTGTTTACCTAATAGACTTTGTAATCATATGGGATAGCAAGTCGTCTCACTTTATTGGATTTACGTAACTGCATTAAATCTTGTACACCCAGGAACCTCTTTGTGCACAGGCATGAGTTTCTGTTCTTATATAGGCACAGTACTAACTATATGAGTAGCGGGTATTTTATAACTGTAGTCTCCTTCCTGCTATCATCCGAAGCGTCAAAAGGCCCACCATCATCGTAGACATCGTATTCCAGAAACTTAGTTGTTTGTGATTCTACTATTCTAGTCCCTTCTTCTCTACAGTAAAATCTGTCAGACCCCGTTATTGGAGTCTGACTCAGACTTGCTTGCATGCTCTGATACCATATTTGTCAGACCCCGTTATCGAAGTCCAACTCCTAACCTGTTCTGATACCATAATCTGTTACTTTCATGCTTGCAGAATATCTTACTATGTAAGTTATCTTCCAGAGATAACACCTTGATCACTTTTGGATTATCCTCTCAAACTCCCCTTTCGTAGTCTCAGCTCAGCTCTTAGAACAGCCGACTAGTCCTTTCCCACCTTTCAATCTGAATCCTTTAGTCCTCAGCGTGGTTTAGTCCTCACTTCACACATCTCCCTACTTCGGGGTTATTGGTATAACTTTTCCAATGAGAATCTAATCTAGAGTTTCTTTGGATAAAGTTAAAGAGCACTTCAATCTCTACAACTTTCATGAAGACCTCGAAGGTCGACTTTATCTCCTGATGGTTTGAAATTGGGATAGAAAATATGAGATGAACAGGAACATAGAAGATGCACTTCACTCCAGTACTTCTTAACTCCTTCTTATAATCCTTAGTCCTTAATCTATCCTCTATGTTCTATCCTCTGTGTTTGAATTTATCTTCTGGGTTAACCCTCCGTCGACTGAGAATCTATCGTCTGAAGTCTGTGAATAGTGGCACAGACAATATCTTGGGTAACACAGACGATGTCTTGTAAACAGTAACACAGACGATACGTGTCCTCTGTGTTCTCATTCGTCAGTGAACAGTAACACAGACGATATGTGTCCTTTGTGTTTTACTTCGTTTGTGAACATTAACACAGACGATACGTGTCCTCTGTATTTTAATTCGTCTGTGAACAGTAACACAGACGATACGTGTCCTCTTTGTTTTACTTCGTATGTGAATAATAATACAGATGATACGTGTCCTCTTTGTTTTACTTCGTCTGTAAACAATAACACAGATGATACGTATCCTCTGTGTTTTACTTCGTCTATGAATAGTAACACAGATGATACATGTCCTCTGTGTTTTACTTCGTCTGTGAACAGTAACACAGACGATACGCTTTCAATAACACAGACGAAGTCCATTCGTCTATGTACAGTGACATAGACGATTCTTTCCTCTATTCTCTATCATGTTTTTCTCTACTCATTCTTCATACTCTTCTTCCATCCTTTCCTTTATGTTGTATCGTCTTGGTGATGACGTGTCTTCTGTATTCTGACGTCATCACAGACAAAGCTTATACTCTTAAATCCTCCTTGCCTCTTTATTATGACGTCGTCATAGAGGATACTTATACTCTTATATCCTTCTTGCCTCTGTATTATGACATCATCATATAGGATACTTATACTCTTATATCCTCCTTGCCTCTGTGTTGTGACGTCAGCACAGAGGATACTTATACTCTTAAATCCTCCTTGCCTCTGTGTTATGACGTCATCACAGAGGATGCTTATACTTCTAAATCCTCACTTCCTCTGTGTTGTGACGTCAGCATAGAAGATACTTATACGCTTCTAAGCTTTCCTAGCCTCTGTGTGTGATGTCATCACAGAGGATACTTAACCTCTGTATTTTTCCTTGGCATCTTTCTTCTTCGATGCAATCTATTAACCCTTTTCAACGTCTTTCATTTATTCCAAACCTATATCAGAAATGATTCACGCTTAAACCTTAATCTTTCTTACTCCTCCATTAATTGGATTATAACCAAAAATCGTAATCATACACGAATTCATAAGAATACATGTCTCATTCATTCATTTCCAAATGTATCTTTTTACAAAGCTTTAAGATCCTTACAAGTTATAACTACATCAGAACTTATAGATAATACAATTTGTAAGGAGGCTAAAGCCTTAGCTATCAAAGATCAGTCCTAACTATTACGAAAGACATCTGCAGACTTGTGCTGCCTCGCACCTGACTTACTCACTCTCTGCTTCACTTGAGTTTGACAGATGTTGGAGAGGGTGAGCTTAAAGCTCGTGGGAAACAGGCTTATAACTTAGAACAAGCAGAAAACCTTTTTCGCAGTTAAAACATAATTAGTTTTAAATCATGCATGCATTCATCATGTCAGACAATTCATGAGCACTTAAGCACATCAAAATGGTTCGGTGGATCCAAAACAGAACATACTACACATTTCTCCTAAAGGTCTTGTGTAGCCGTGAACAGAACGTACTAACGCAATTCCATTTTATGGTCTTGCGTAGCCGTGAATCTTATGGGAGTCCTTAAAGGAGCTCCATGCCACTAGCGGGTAGGCGGGAGAAGTCTTTAGATAAATGCACTGCCTTAACAAAGGGGACCACCACAAAACCACATAACACATAATTTTCATGTTCTTGAAAGCTTAATGCCCAAAATGGCAGTTCTTGAAATTCTTGCTTTTCAGATCAGAAACTTGTTTTC
>JANZXR010067590.1:0-11804 GCA_027575705.1 Erythroxylum echinodendron | reverse complement strand
CTGTTATTCTGCTCAATTTTATTTTTCTCCTTATATTTCAATTTATAGCAGTCAGCCTTTATATGCCCCTTTTTCTTACAATAATTACAAATTTTATTTCTATGTCTATATTTTGATTTGCCTTTGGATATACTTCTTTCAAAATCTCTATTTTCAAATCTACCCCATATAAATAGTCCCTCTACTTGACTTCTACTAGTCTCTCTAGTGATGTCCCTATCAATTTATTCTTCTAAATTTAATACAGACTCAATACTATTATATGAGACTAACTCTTTCCCATAAATCATAGTATCATGAAAATATTTAAAGGACTGGGGGATGAAACATAACAACAATATGGCTTGATCTTCATCCCTAAATTTTACATCTACATTCTTCAAATCCAAAATAAGAGAATCAAATTTATCTAAATATGAAGAATAGATGTACCTTCTGTTATCCTCAATATGTACAACTTCTGTTTTAAATACCGATTTTCTACCATCTTTTTCATGTACATGACTTTCAACTTGTCCTATATACCTTTAGCTGTACTTTCACCGACAACCTCCTGTAAAACTTCGTCAGAGAGATTCAATATGATAGCTAATCTAGCCTTTTTATCTAGATCTGTGAATTTATCTAGCGCCACATCTGCTGGCTTTTTCTCCACACCATCAAATGCAATGTCACACCCATCTCGTATTAAAATGGCCTGCATCTTGAGCTGCCACATACCGAAGTTAATACTCTAGTCAAACTTTTCAATAGAGGTATTTGTGGCAACCACAGAGCATATGATAAGTTAGACCAATAAGAGAAGCTTTGATACTAGTTTGTTAAGGATAATGCCCTCAGATCGAATACCGGTTGAACTTAATAGCTCAAATCTTACGAAAGATAAAGAAAAGGTCAAATAAATGGGATAAGACACAAGAATTTACGTGATTTGGTCAATGTGACTTACGTCCACGATCGGAGGATGAGCCAAATTCACTAAAATGTGGAGAAGTTACAAAAGAACAAAAAAATGGCACAAAAGCTTTCAACTACTACAATTCACATGTGAGAGAAAATGGAGATGTAGTGCCTGAAGGAAAGGGAGGAATGGTGTGTTGAACTCTGCAAGCTTCCCATCTATTTATAGCTAAGGTTTCAAGCATCTGTCTAAAGCTTCCCTTAATTTAGCCTATTCATGTGGAGAAAATTTTGCAAAAGGTGGGAGCAAATGTCAAACGTAGTGGCTAAGGCATGCAACAAATGGCTAAAAATTTTTGACTTAGTGAAAGGGCCAAGGCATGCAACACATTACAATAATGTTAAATCTAAATTCAGTATCAAATACTCATAAGCAAAAATTAGAAATACATATGATCTCTATCATATCACATATAGGTAAAAAAAATTCATGCAATCATTTTCTTCTAATGACAACTATTATCATACTATAATAAATGCCTTTAATTGATGTCTATGTTTATGCTTTTAATAGGCTAAATTAAGTGAAACAATTTCAACAAGGTTCTATACCTTTTAGCTCTACTCTACACAACCTCTTACATCTTGCTATCACGATTTTGACATACATCTTACATGTTATCATCAAAGTTTATGAGACATTAGTCAACTCAAAATTTCATTTCATTTTGTCATTAATATGATTTTGACATGTCTCTAAAAATTTGTCACCGAATCCTCAATAGACATTATAGCAAAATTACATAATAGGCATACTATTTTTTATCCAATTTTTAAGAACTCTTCTCAAACATATCTTATATCCAAGAAATTGGGTTCACTAACTTGGTAAATTCTACTCAATATAAATGTAAGAAAATCATGTAATTAATTATATATCATGACTACCAAATAAGATTAGGACTTTAATCATGCATTTGGTTACTCCTACTATTTTATTCGAAATAATAGCCCTCACTACTATTTGGAAAGATTACTCTAATCTTTTTAGTGGGCTAGGATCCCATTCAAATATAGTTGATCTTGAGTTTGCTCAACAAACCAACTAAACTTAAATTAGATAGATAACAACTTTATCAATTGCATCTCATGTGACTCCTAGATCCGTTAGGTGACAACTTTTACCAAAACAAATCTTATATGTTGTTCCTAACCTTGCCTCTAAATTCATGTGATCATAAATTTACTCATCCAAATCCCACAAATTTAGTTAAGTAGAATTGATTGTCACAAGACTAAACATGATCAGGTTAAAGCAACCTTGAGTTTACTCAACAAGCCTACAATAAACAGAACTCTGGTTTATTCTTATAAAATAGAAGGTAACAATCACGTTCTAAATGTGCACTTAATATTCTAATAAGGGATTTTAACTTCATTCGTCTCATCAAACAAAATGTTGTATGTAAAATATCACACATATAAAACATACAATTTAACATGCATCCAATATATATATATCTGTTGGACCCTGAACTTTTCTTGGAAGTTGCCATTATTAAATGAAAATTTGATGGCATTTAGTCATGAGTAAAAAAATCACAAATTTTGAGTTAATAAGTTTTGGAGTTTAATTAGGTATATTATTATTTATATATGGTTGTATGGATTAAATGGAAGCGCTAGAATTAAGTTAAGGAGCTAGAAGGTATTAAATTAAATATAGAACGGTAAGTTTGGAAGATTAGAGTTTGTCTTAGATTAATAAGAGAAGAAGAACAAATGAAGGATGCGTGAGTGAAGAAAGAGACGTGTTTGTGAGGTTAAGAAGGAAGGAAAAGAAGAACCTAGAAGAAGCTAGACAAAGAGGATGAGAGTTATGTAAAAATAAGAGAAAAGGGAGAGACGTGTTTGAGAGGTTAGGGAAAAGAGAGAGTCGTGTGAAATAAGAAAGAAAGAGAGAAGAAAATGTAGAAAGAAGAATAAGAAGAGAATCAAAAACTGAACCAGAAAAGAAAAAGGAAAGAAAAAGAAAGGAGAAAGAAGATGAAGAAGAAGGTTCAGCTGAGTTTTAGGTAATTATCTATCTTCTTTTCTTGTTTTGATAGAAGAAGAAAGTAGAGAAACTAAGTTTTTATGTGCTAAAAATTAAGAGAGAAAGAAGAGGAACAAGAGATTTATGTTCTTAGACTCTCATGAATTTTTAACTAGATCTTATTTCTTCTAGTTAAATAAACTAAGAGTATATTAAGTTTAAGCTTATTTTTAGATAATAGAGATTCATGGAAGTTTTAGTCTTGTATGATGTTTGAATGAAAAATATGGTTGTTTGAAGGGAAAAAGAAAGTCGAAAGCAAGAACAAGAGGAAAGACAAGTTTTGAGCTTCGATATATAAGTAAAAAGGTGGGAATATATTTATAGTTTTTATGATGATGAGCTAAAAATATTTATTTATATGTATACTTAAATGCTTGCTTTTATTCATTGTGAATGTGGAAAAAATGTGTTGTGAATTTATATTCTGTTTGCTTTGTAAGAATTTCTACTATTTTTGTGCTGATAAAAGAAATAGAAAATTTAAGAAACATGAAATTGTGAATGTGTTATGAAGTATATATGCATCAGAAAATCTGTTTATGTGGGTAAGAAAGATACCATTCTGTTCATCAAGTGCACGTTGATCTAAAGCCTTTTTCTAACTATCCGCTTTTGGCATATGAGCTCTGAAAAATAGACTTATTCTATTCATGATGTAAACTTTGGTTTCACCATTCTGTTTCATGGTATTCTCTCGAGCCATATTGTTTATGCATTCATTGTGATTTGCTAAGTATGATATATGTTGAAATGCATTGTATAATGGTTAGAAAATACATTATATGATTTATATGATAGCATTTAAATTAAATGTTCTGTTAACTGGAAATGAATATATAAATATGTTTGGTTGTGTGTGTGTGTAGGTCATCACCAATAGTTATAAGCATTTTAGCCACTGAGCTTCCCAACTCATCCCATCATTTTTCCACTTCCCATGTGCAAGAATCAGCAGATCAGTAGTGAACCTTGCAAAAACTTCAGCAAATCTCCAAGAAGTTCATCTTTTGTAACTAAGTTAGTTTGAATACCTTAGGTAGCTTTGAAATCATGCATTCACAGTGAAAGTTTTGGATTAAGCTTCTGTTTTGACTCTACGTATCTAATTGAAGTTATGTATGAACCTTGCAACATCTGAGAAATGAAACTTATGTTTTCTAGAGAAATGAATGAAAGGAAGGTTAAAGAAGTTTTTTTGTATATGTGCAGAAAATTCCTTTTCTGTCAAGTGTGAATGCGATGCGAATAAAAAGGTTAGAAGGCTTTTGGATAGATTTTTCTGAAGTAAATAATGTAAGGAGAGTTTTGTATGTATGGTTTTAAATTATTGGTTTCGGGTCTTGTGGTATTGTGTAAGGTGTATATAGATAGAAGAGAGAATAAGGTCGGGTCTTCTGTTATAAATAGCATATATATGTACTGACAGTAGAGAGAAAAAAGGAAAAAGGGGTTAAAATGTGATCTGAAAATTTAAGGAATAAACTATATTGATCTAGGTAGAATTTGACAAAGTGTCTTTATGAAAGTTGTAGATCTTTCTCTTAGCTTTTCAATAAAATAAAGTTTGTAATTTTTGAACTTTAGGATTGAAAGTTATGATGTTTTAAAGTTGGTGTGTGCGACTGGAAAGTCGTGATCGTGCTTAAGCATGATCACGACAAACCTCATATTCTACTCCTATTCATTAAAAGTCGCAGTCGTGCTTAAGCACGATTGTGGCGAACCACGAAATTCTGCTATTGTCCAATAAAGGTCGCAATTGTGTTTCAGCACGATCGCGACATCTCTTTCTCACGAGTGTGAGAATTTAAAAGTCACGGGCGTGACAATTGCTACTTTACTCCCCATTTTTGACTTCTCATTATATTATTTTATTTTACTATTAATTGTTTATATTAAAATGGGTCCCTTTATAACTTCTTGTAATTTATTTTCATGTCAAATTTATTTAGACTATTTTATTTTAATTGTTGTATTTGTTCATACTCTCACTAAGAAATTGAATTCTTTTTTTGACATTAAATGTATATAATTATTTTATTATTTTAAAAATACTCCCATTTTGGTGCTTTGTCGCCATGAAATAGGATCCGAGACCCGTGGCCAATAATATCAATCATATAAATAAAGTATGCATCTTATGCACTCATAATCTATTTTTTTTGGATAACACATCAAACTTCATTTGATTCTAGTTATTGATTTTCACAATCTAAAATAATATTTCCAACTCCTTGGAAAAATTAAATTAGATTAAAAACAATAATTCCTAAATAAATTAAAATAGAAATTTATTTTGATTTGAAAAAAATTTCAAGTCCAATTGAAAACTATTTCCAATTATCTTAACTCCTCTGATAAAATCTAATTGAATTTTTTTCAATAAATTGTATTTCTCACTTATTATAATTTAGAAAAACTCTTTTTCAAAATTATATAAGCAATATATTCTAATCCAATTAGAAGACTATTTCTAATCTCATTATAAATTATTTTTCTTTAATTAGAAAGCTATTTTTTAAAATTAAAAGGAAACTACTTTCAAAATTAAATAAAACACTTTTAAATTTAATTGAGAAAGTCCTTTATATTACTTACTTAGAGTTTGATTTCTTAATTAATTAGAAAATCTTTCTTTAATACATTAGAATACCTTTTTCAAAATATTAAAGACATCATATTTTTCTTAATTAACAAATGAAAAGAATTTTCAAAACTTAATGAAGAAAAATATCTTTTCTAATAAATTAAGAAACTTATTATTCATAAATAAAGAAACAATTTCTAAATAAAAAATATAATAATTCTCTAAACAAATAAAATCGTAAATTTAATTTATCTCAATCAAATTGAAATAAATAAATTTAATTAAGAAACATCTTTCTTAATTACCTAAGAAAATTAATTTTAATTGAAAATAATTAATTCTAATTTTAGAAATTAGTTTTCGAAAATTAATTAGAAATCAATATAATTATTAATCTTAATTAAATTAAGAAAAATAATTACCTTAAGTTTGGAATTGATTTAATGATTAATTTAATTTAATAATTCAACTCTTTGAAAATTAAACTAAATCCTAAGCATTCCTAATGAAAATCAACCATTTGAAAAAAATGTATTCAAACAATTTGGAAACATTTTTTCAAACTTTGTTTGGAATTTACACAATTTAATTAAAAAGATTAGTTAAAAACATATTAAGAATTAAAGTAATATCATATGGGACTGTCAGGCGTATGTATTCCACTCGCTAGATAGTTTACTGCGGTCAACAAAAAGAGTTGACTAGCGCCATCAATTTCTCCCTCAATCGGCATTCTCTAAGGTGTGCATGGGTCTCATTTCTGGGATTAGGGTTCTGCTATGTTATATCCTAAACTTTTTCTTGAAAGTTAGAATTATTAAATGAGAATTTATTGGTGTTTAGTCATGAATAAATTTTATTTACATGTGTTTGCATGTATTAAATGGAAATGTTAGAATTAAGTTAGAGAGTAAGTAGGCATTAGATTAAATATAGAAGGGTAAACTTGGAAAGATTAGAAGTTGTCTTAAACTAATAAGAAAAGAAGATGAAGAGAGTCATGTAGAAGTAAGAAAGAAAAGGAAAGAAAAACCTAGAAGAAACTAGAAGAAGAGAAGCAAAAACCGAAATAGAAAAAAAAAAAGAAGAAGAAGGAAAGAAAGAAAAAGGAGAAAGAAGAAGGAAAAGGTTCAAGTGAGTTTTATGTATCCTCTATCTTTTCTTTTTGCTTTGGTAGAAGAAGAAACTAGTGAGAATGAGTTTTATATGCTGAAAATGAAGGGAGAAAGGAGGATCAAGAAATCTATTCTTGATTTTCATAGAGTTTCAACTAGATCTTAGTTATTCTAGCTTAGATAAATTAACCAAGGGTAGTTTAAGTCCAAGCTCAACGTTGATTATTAAAGTTTTATGGATTTTCTATTTGTATATAAGTTTGAATGAAATTTTGGTTGTTTGAAGGAAACCAAGAAAATTCAAGGAAAGAGTAAGAGGTAAGGCGAGCTTAAGCACGGGCATCCTATTATAAATTAGGTGGGTAATATGTTTATAGTTATTGTGATGATGGGCTCAATTCTTGTTTGCTTATATGCTTAAATTGTTTGACTTTGAATTGTTACGATTGTTGGAAAATGCACTATAATTTGTTATCTTATTATGTCTTGAAAGATTTAACTGCATTTTGTATAAATGAAAAGAAGAAAAAGCACAAAAAGCATGAAAGTATGAATATGTGATGAAATGAGTTGAGCATCGAAATTTGTTTATGTGAGCAAGAGAGATAATATTTCATTCGTCACGTGCACGTTAACATAAAGCTTTCTCCCGGCTACTTGCTTGTGGCATATGAGCTCCTAAGAATCAGACTCATTTCGTTCATGTTGTAAACTTCGGTTTCTCCATTTTGTTCCATAGGATTCTCTCAAGCCGTTATGTTTGTGCATTTCATTGTGATTTATTGAGTATGACATACATTTGAATGTTATGTTTTGATGGTTGAAAAATACATGATATGATTTATGTGATAACATGTTTGTCTATGAATTTTTTAAGCTAGAACTGTAGATAATTTAAATTGTTAGATTGAAATATATATGATTGTGTGCGACTCGTCACCAATGGCTATAAACGTATTAGCCACTGGGCTTTGTAGCTCATCCCATTATTTTTCCACTCCTTAAGTACAGAATAAGTTGATCATTGAACCTTGCAAACTTTGATAAACTCCAAGAAATCTATTTTTTGTAACTAAGTTAGTTTGAATACATTTGGTAGCTTTGCAAGCATATCAAGCATGAGCATTCATGTTGTATTTTTGGATTATTCTACTATTTTGACTCTTAATATGTAATTAAAGTTATGTACAAACTCTGCTTTGTTTGAGAAATGAAACTCTGTATTTTTTAGAAACGAAAGTAAGACTTGAAGAATTTCTCTTTTGTACATGTTCAAATTTTCTTCCCCGTTAGGTTGCTAAGTTTGGCTGGAAATGGAATTGTGTGCTGTTGATGGCACTGAATAGTATTAAAATAAATTGTTATGTTAGGAATCTGTTATGTTACGAGTCATGCATGTACTTTTAGTGTTGTTAGATTTAGGTCTTTTGGAAAATGTGTAGAAGCTCATATAGGCAATAGAGAAAAAGGGGGACATAAATAGTGTTCTGACTTCCACAAATAAACTGTATTGATGTAGGCCGAATTAGATAAAGTTGTCTCCATAGAAGTTGTAGCTTATCCTCTTACTTTTCCAACGAAATAAAGTTTGTAATTTTTGAACATCAGAATTGAAAGTTATGATTTTTTTTACAAGTTTAAGTGCATATAAAGGTGCACGATCGTGCACATGCATGATCGTGATAGAGCCTTAAATCTCATGATTGCGCAATCGTGCACTAGCCCTTCAAAGACAGGAGGGCACGATCATGCACCGGCCCATTTTACACACAGAAGTGCACGATCATATAGAACCGAATCATTTTTCATTTCTTTTAACAGGGCTTTGTCATGGTTGTGACTCCTCTTAGTCACGACCGTGACTTCTTTTATTATTAAAGGTTTATTTTTTATACACAACCGAGACTTCTCTTCATTATTTTATTTTCTTTTTCTTTACTTACTTGATCTTCACCCAATCCTCATGTGTTTTAGTCATGAATTAAGTACCAAGACCTAAGCCCAACAAGCTGCCACCGAAATTTTTGCTGCCACCTTCTCCATTTCGTCACGGCCAGCCTATCTTTTCTCCAAGCATAGGTTGTTTCTCCATGGCGCGACACAAAGGTAGTAAACCCCAATCCTACTCCTTGCTCGCACCACCACAAGCCTCCTATCACCGGTTTCCAGCAAGCCTCAACGTCATCGAGCCCATCTCATGGAATTGCACTACCAGAAATCACATAGCTGCGACTTATGAAATCACATAGCCCCATCTCATGAAATCATAAGCAAACATAGCAGACACAGATACAAACACATGCAAAATCAATTTCTTATTTTGAAACAAGAAGACTTATGGTATAAATTCTTCATAAACCATTATACATTAAACCAGATCAAGGCAATCCTCTTACTCTATTATTTGCATCTTATTCCAACACATAACAAAAATAAGGAGAACGTGGGATGCATTTTTCAAACAAATATAACCAATATCGCAACAACCACAAAAACCAACATTTTCCATAATAAACACAGATTTAATTTTCAGAACCCGCAACATCTAAATTCCATGTTCAAATCAAACCAAAGGGAATTGGAATATCTCGTTCTGATTTCATACAATTGGACCCAGAAAACCAACCACCACAAAACGCAAAACAACAACAAATATTTGCAGAAAAATAGAACATGCAATATGTTTTCTAAAATGCACAAAATCATAAAACAAACTTAATCGTTGGGCATTTCCATGCCTCACTTATTCCATATACTCACACAACTTCTTCAACAACATCCAGAAAACAAGCAACAAGTGCAAACCAAAATTCCAGATTCTTAATCAATTAACTTTAGGGTTTATACGGTATTAATCTCAAACAATTTTTTAGATTTAAGTCACAAACCTTTTCCAATTCAATTCCAAAATTATGACCAATAACAATCACTCAAATTTAATCAAATAATAGAATTAAAGATTGCTCTTATACCATTGTTGGAAAACTGGGTCAGGATCTGATCCCAGCCACAGCGGAATAATTATGAAACTTTTTTGCAACCTTTAATTTCCTGAAAACTAAGATCTCTTTAACTCTATAAAATGATTAACACAGATCATAATAAAGTAAACAATTAATTCATACCTTATTCCGAAGCTTAATCTTTGTCTTGTTATATTCCTCGAATCTTTTCCTAAATCGATCCATTTCAACCACCGTAGCTGCACAAATGTCCAACTTAAACGATATCCACAACATTAGTTGAGAGAACTCTGTAACTCTTATAGAGAGGGCTAAGCAAGAAGTACTAGCTTTATAGAGCTTAAGCCTATTTATAATAAGCTTTGGGCATTTTAGTAATTTAATTGAAATTAAATTCTAATTTCAATTAAACTTTAATTCTAATTCATAATTAGAATTAAATAAATTAAAACTACTTTTAATTTATCTTTAATTCTCCAATTAAACAATTTACAATCATAGATCAAGATTGGCGTTTAACAACGCGTTATGACCACCCAAATACTTAGGAATGTCAAAGTAGTCTTGACTAACTTTTCTGTGTATTATTTTTCGTATAATTCAATCCTTTCATCATACAATGTTCCGATTAGACATAGAGCATGAAATTAATGTCTACTCTATTTTGAGTATAATCATATTAGTTCTCCGCTACTAGCTTTCGATTCAATTAATGACATTTGTAAATTATTTACAAAGCGTCATTTGACTTTGGACAAGGATTTCTTGAATCAATACTAATCCAGAACAACCGAACATTCTTCTTAATTACTTTAAGGTGATGAATCCTATCTTGATCACTCAACTACCTCCATATAGTTCATGCTACATCCAATGACTGCTAATTAAATGACCTATGATTAAACAGATCATAAGTAGCATCAAAATATAGCAATCCCTGTACAAGATAACTTTGGTGACTTCAAGTCAAAGAATCACTTATACAATCATCACAAAGAGAATTCCATAGATAAACAAGTAATGTTCCAAATAAATTTTTCATGTCGGTATGTTCATAAACTTGTTCTCTAACAAGCATCCACATGTTTGTTTAAACATCTTCATACTTTAGTCTACGAGTCCAACTACTTCATTCCTAAGGAAAACAAAATGTGTATTAGTTTTTTATGTTCTATTAATATTCAGTCTTAATAAAACAATGACTAGGAACAATTTAGGATAATACATAAACATAATATGAATCTCATAATTATAATCTCATTATAATTTCATTTGCAATGTACAATTATCTCTTGGACTTTATCATATACATTTAAACATGTATAAAATAAAGAATGTCTTTTAAATTATTTGTCACTAAATTACAACCAAAGCGATTGGTTGTAGGGCATAAACCAATGAAATAGTATCCAAGTAGGTTACACTTGCTCTATGTGAATGTCATTGATTGTTCCACTTTTGCTTTTAATCCGCCAAAACACATATTTTGATGCAGTGTAAACTAAAGCTCCGCAGAAAATGAAAGTAACAGCTGACAACCACACAAAGCGAGAGCTCGAAATGTTGGAAGAACCGATCTTGACATCAAATTTTGGGAGAGTCTTGTCCATGATAAGAACATAGACAATAAGCGTAGTAATTACAACCAAAAGCAGAACAGCTCCGAAAGGAAGTGACCATACGAGAATTCCTATTATGAGTATACTGGAGAACACCCCGACCGTGTTGAACAACATTAGGTAGAAGATGGTCGGCAGCTGACCAGAGATCACGCCTATGAAATAAAATGTTGTCTTTGTAGCTTTTTCCTCGTCAAATCCACGAGGCAGGTTGCAGATGACGGTAAAAGCAGTCCCAACGATCATTACTAAGACAACTAATATCACATTCCTTGTCTTCAATTGCCAAGGCCACAGAAGTAGCCATCTCCTGAAAGATTGTGGGCATTGTTGAGTTAACGCTCGTCGGGAAGTTTCAGGTTGTTGTTCCATCGTCCTCAAGAAACGCCCTTCAGTTGCTCCAGCTTCGCGAAGGATGCGTCCGATTTGGATTTCACGAGGAGTTACGTTATAAGGATTTTGGTAGTAGACATCCAAGGCAGTCTGACCATTTTTGTTCATGGAATTAACACTCAGGACCCG
>JANZXR010067569.1:0-11807 GCA_027575705.1 Erythroxylum echinodendron | reverse complement strand
CTGTTTACATAAACAAAGTGTTTTTGAAAAGAAAAAGTGGGCACACAAATGAGTGATAAGTGCAAATCGTTTTAAAAGAGTTTACAAAAAAAAAAATTTTATACCGACTTTTGTTAAGTGATTTGTTAAGTGATGTGACATGCCACCCTCGCGGGGCACAGATCCGGGTATCACGATCGATATCGGGTTCGGGTTCGGCGGGAGTGGGGTGTCACAGAAATATTTTGTTTCTAGCCTATGGTACACCGTTAGGCTCATTACATGATATTATACTGATCAGAGTATTCTAAACATGCATGGCAGTGTCCAGGGGGTGTCAGTTACTAACAGTGTGTGGTATTGCATCTGTCAATAGTCCAGTCTAGTGAGTCACCCTTTACATGTATGGAGTATATAAAGTGCTAGCTAAAATTGTTACGGGTAAGCGATGTAGAGCTAGCTCTGTAATTACCGGTCTATAGTGGTTAACCTATTACGGGTAAGCGATACAAAACTAGCTGTGTAATTAGTGGTTAACTAGTTACAGATAAGTGATACAGAACCAGCTCCATATCCTTATGCCTAAGGGTACCATAGTGCAAAGAACATTATATTAGACTATATCGTATAAGAAGTTCATGATAATAAATAATGCCACAACTATTTGCTTTAAAAGTAAAATTGAGAAATTTGGTTTCAAGAGACTTACATATTTTATATTAGTATTGTCTTATACTAGATGAAATGAATTTCTTTTAAGGAGGTGTCAATGATTATAGATGATTTGCAAATAAATTTATTTACACTCATTGAGCTCATTTAGTTTACACTCTATTTTTTGTTTTTAAATGAAACCTCCTAGGTGCATGCTTAGAGCTTCAGTAGTAGGACTCCATCTCGCGAGTAGTCAACTTCATCACATGCTACTATGAAGGCATTTTTACCTTGTACATATTTTTAAGAACTATTACATATCCTTGAACATGTTTTGGAATGTTCATTTGTGTAAATAATGGATGTGTATAAAGGTTTTCAAATGAAACGTATAATTTTGTTGTAGCTTTACAAAGTTTAGTGATGTAACTATTTGGGGTTACGTGTGAGTGGTTTTGAAGTCCACAATTTGTAGTTGAGAAATTGATGTAAAAATAGAATTATTCTGAGCTTTTACTGGGACTTTGAAAATTTTGAGATTTCAAAATATAACCATTGTGCTACTGTAATTTTTAATAAAATGAAAAAAAAACTCCACCGTTTACATTTCTTATTGTTGTGTTGAAGCTTTTCCTTAACAAAGGTAATAGGCTTAGCTTCATGGGAACTTTCCACTGTGGAATGCCGGGCAAGTCACCTAGTCATTGCAAGATAAGGGCTTGTCAGTGTTGGCATCAGAGCCCATTTTTTTAAAAAAATGAGTTGCCTCCTTTTTGGTTTATTTTTTATGTTGTTTTAAAAGTGAGGTGGCCAATATAATGTTTTGATTTACATGCATATGGTTTCATCAACTGAAAGTTTTTCACATTTGCATTTTTTTCGAATACACTACATGATGCAAAGATGAGGTCGTGGACGTCCCAGGAGATCCATTCCAATGGCTCTTGCACCTGAGGCACCTCTAGCACGAGAGGGTGAACACATGCTAGATTCAATGAGTGCCTCTATGAACTAGCCACATGCCAAATCATCAAGGTTGGTAGAACCAGTTGAGGTGCATTCTAATGTGGAACAAATAGCTCAAAAACTCGACGTGGTGATGCTGCAACCACGTGAGAATGTGGAAGCCTCTGGATGTTTGATTGAGCGCATTTGTGAATTGGGTGTAAAGACTTTTAACAAAAATGGAGATCCCGAGAGTACACTCATATGGTTAGTCAGGAGTTGTATTTTCCACCTTTCTTTTAGAGGACAATGTGAAGGATTAATAGGAGGCGAATTGAGAGATGACATTCAGATGAGATATTATGGGCATAATTTCAAAGAGAGTTCAAAGACAGATTCTACCCACAGAGTTATAAGGATGAAAGAGTAGAGGAATTCTTCCATCTAGAGTGGGGTTTGATGTTAGTGACGGATTATGAGAAGAAATTTTCAGAATTTTTTAGAATGTTCTGTTTATTGTTGATAGTGAGGAACAAAAGTGCTAGAGGTTTGCTGTAAGCTTGAGTCCCAAATTATGGATCCTTCTGTCTTTGGCTTCATAAACACACTACAGGTAATTAGTTGAAGCAAAGACAAAAGTGGAGAGGAATGCATCAATAATACTCGGAGTCTAAGATTAGAACAAAAGCGCAAATCAACAGCTAGTTCATCCAAGGGTCCAACATAGAAAAATAAATTAAGATGATCTAGTGGCAGGAGGTTTAGAAGAGGAGGATCATCCATCCAGGGATCCTTTGGGTCACCCACTAGGCTCAAGGACTCCCGCGACACTAGGAACCCAGTGCCTAAGTGTGCTACTTACGGTAAAAGACATTTGAGTGAGTGCTGGATGAATATGACCGGTTGCTTCCACTGTAGTCAGGAGGGTCACTTTATCAAAGATTGTCCACAGTTAGCCGTCACAAAGAGGTTAGTAGCTGGATCTTTAGTGCCACCACATGTTAGAGGGGGTTATAAACAGGGTGGTTGGGGTTATCAGAGCAGAGGGTCGAGTTTTGTTGCAGCCAGCAGAGGTTTAGGGAGTAAAGGAGTAGCCCTTATAGGACATGCACGTAAACCCCGTACACAGGCTCAAGTTTTTGCAGTCACTCAATAGGAAGTCAATGCCACACCAGATGTAGTCATCGGTATAATTTATGTCTTTCAGCAAGATGCTTATGCTTTAGTAGATCCTAGTGCTACACATTCTTTCATGTCTATGGGTTTTTGCAAAATTGAATGTTGAGCCTCAGTTGTTAGATGCTGGGATAGTAGTTTGCATCCCAACTGGAAACTCACTTTTGCTAAAAGAGTGTTTGTAAATATTAAAATATTGATTGAGGGTGAGGAGTTTTTGGAAAGCCTGATTATAATGGATATCCGAGATTTTGATGTTATTCTTGGAATGGATTGATTATCCACACATCGTGCAGTAATGTATTGATTTAAAAATAAGGTTAAGTTGAGTCGATTAGGTAAATTGGAGGCAACATTTTGTAGGATATGGAAAGTTCTTCCCGCCAGTTTAGTTATTGCTATGGGAGCAAGTAAGACGCTCTGTAAAGCATGTTAAGGACATCTAGCTTACATGATTGCATTGAGTAATGATGAAGTTCAATTAGGAGATATTTCGGTGGTTAGAGAGTTCCCCGACGTGTTTCCGGAGGATCTTCATGGATTACCCCTGATAGGGTAATAAAATTTGAGATAGATCTAACTCCAAAAACCCAACCGATTTCAATTACTCCATATATAATGGCTCCAGGGGAGTTAAAGGAATTGAAAGTGCAAATGGAGGAGTTGTTAGATAAGGGTTTCATGAGACCCATCACTTCTCTATAGGGACCTCCAGTCCTATTTGTTAAAAAGAAAGATGGGAGTTTAAGGATGTGTATCGACTACAAATAGCTGAATAAAGTGATAGTTTGCAACCAATATCCACTCTTGAAGATTGATGTTCTATTCGATCAATTACAAGGATCCAAGGTGTATTCAAAGATTGATTTAAGATCAGGTTATCATCAGTTGAAAGTCTATAGCCAGGATATTCTGAAAACTTCCTTCAGGACTTGGTACGGGCCTTATGAATTCTTAGTTAGGCTCTTTGGATTAATTCCAGCTACTTTTATAAATTTACCTAGATAAGTTTGTGATCATGCTTATTGATAACATATTGGTATACTCAGGAAGTTATGAGGAATATGTAGAATAGCTTTGGATTGTAATATAATCCCTACGAGAGCACTAGTTATACACTTAGTATGTGCCAATTTTGGCTTGACAAGGTTGCTTTCTTGGGTCATATGATCTCAGCTGAGGGACTTAGTATGGATCCCTAATAGATTGAAGCTGTTACTAATTAGAGTCCTCCCACCACTATGATGGAAGTCAGGAGCTTTATTGGATTGGTAGGCTATTATAGGAAATTCATTGAAGGATTTTCCAGAATAGTAAGCCCACTGAACAAGTTAACACGAAAAGAAGAGAAGTTTGAGTGGTTAGATGCATGTCAATATAGTTTTGAGGAATTGAAAGAAAGACTGATGACAGCTCCTGTAATTACATTACAGACGGGGACTGATGGATTTGAAGTGTATATCGATGCCTCGAGAGAGAGATTAGGGTGTGTTATGCAAAGTGATAAGGTTGTAGCCTATGCTTCTAGGTAATTGAAGAAACGCAAGTAGAACTACCCCACCCACGATCTAGAGTTGGCACCAATAGTTTTTGCATTGAAAATTTGGAAGCATTACTTGTATGGTGTTCCCTGTAGAATTTTTACGAATCACAAGAGTTTAAAATATTTGTTCACTCAGAAGGAACTAAACATGAGGCAGAGGAGATTGTTGGAGTTAATAAAAGACTATAATTGTACAATAGATTACCACCTTGGAAAAGCCAATGTAATGGCTGATGCCTTAAGTAGGAGACCTAACAGTTCGATAGCTTAGTTAAAGACGATATATCTTCTACTTCTAGTGGAAATGAAGTCTCTAGGGGTGAAATTGAATATGGTAGACTTAGGGGCATTAATTACTACCTTTCATCCTATTTTGGTGGATCAGGTTAGAGAGGGACAAAAACAAGATCCATAGTTGATGAAGTTGAAGACCAAAGTTGAGACTGGGCAGAGAATAGATCTTACAGTCAAAGAAGATGGTATAGTGATGAGGGGGCAACGATTATATGTATCAGATATTGAAGACTTAAAGAAAGAGATCTTAGAGGAACCTCACTTCCTAGCTTATGATATGCATCCAGGTATCACTAAAATGTGCCACTCTCTCAAAGAACGCTATTGTTGGAGAGGAATGAAAAAGGAAAGAGTTGAGTTTGTTTCTAGGTATCTAACTTATCAACAAGTAAAAGTAGAACATCAAAAACCTAGAGGACTAATGAAGCCCCTTCCTATCCCAGAATGGAAGTGGGAGAAGATTACTATAGATTTCGTAGTAGGACTTTTAGGGAGTCATAAAGGGCATGATGCTATATGGGTGATAGTAGACAGGTTAACAAAGTCCGTATATTTCCTTCCATTCAAGAATGATTATCGCTTAAATAAGTTAGCACAACTTTATGTGGATGAAATAGTGAGACTCTATGGTACACCAATTTCTATTATCTTAGACCGAGAACCTAGGTTTACATCACGTTTTAGCCCAGTTTACAAAATCTTTAAGTACACACTTGAAGTTTAGCACTGCCTTTCATCCCCAGACAGATGGACAGTTAGAAAGGACTATCTAAACACTTAAGGATATGCTTAGGTCCTATGTTATGGAGTATAGAGGGAGTTAGGATACGCACCTACCACTAATAGAGTTGGTGTATAATAACAGTTATCAAGCTAGCATTGGTATGGCCCCTTATGAGGCACTTTATGGAAGAAATTATAGAACTCTAGTATGTTGGGGTGAGGTAGGTGAAAGGAAACTAATAGGTCCATAGCTTGTACAAGTGACAATAGATAAAATTCAAGTTATTCGATACAAATTAAAGATAGCCCAAGATAGGCAAAAAAGCTAAGCAAATAATCGTTGTAGGGATCTCGAGTTTGAAATTAGAGATATAGTATTTCTCAAAAATTGTCCTTGGAAAGGTGTAATTAGGTATGGGAAACACGGTAAGCTAAGTCCGTGTTACATTGGATCGTATGAAATCATACTATCGATGAGCTTGTGAGGATTTACAATGTCTTCCATGTATCTATGTTTCACAAGTATCTAGCGGACCCTTCACATGTATCGCAAAAAAATTGGTAAAACTAAAGGAAGATTTGACTATCAAAGAGGAACCAGTACAGATCCTCAACTATAGAGAACAGGTCCTACGTAATAAGATCATTGCTTTGGTTAAAGTACTATGGAGGAATCATGCAGTAGAATAAGCTACATAGGCGGCTGAATAACAGATGCATACATTGTATCCCCAACTATTTTTAAACATGTATGCCTAGTTAAATTTCAAGGACGAAATTTGTATAAGGAGGGTAGATTGTAAAACCCCAAGCCTTTCCTTTCAATGAAGGTAAATTTTTATATTTGGAGAATAGTATTTTTGTGTGTGAATAGTGATTTTTGGGGACCCGACCCTGAAAATAATTGAAAATAATTTTGATTGGATGGATTTTGGGAATTTATGAAGTTTAGGATTTAAAATTCCCTTTTTGAAAAATAATGGATATTGATGTTTTTAACCCCGTTCGAATATGTTTTAAAGCATCTAGCCAATACATATTGACCCCAACAAGATTATTTCATGGTCAATTTGATGAAAAGTTTACTCTAATTGTAATTTGGTTAGTCGGTGAATTAAATTCACTAAGGGACAATTTGGTCTTTTTGCATAATAATTAGTGGCAAATTGGTCTTTTTACATGCTAAATATTGGATTGATGATTCATGATGGAAGATGACATGTGTCACGTGTTAAAGGAGTAAACTTAACGCAATTGCTTCATTCTTTTTGTCATAACCGTGAGAGTGAAAGTGAGTTAACCGTGAGAGTGAAAGTGAGTTACCCGTGAGTGAAAACCAAAGAAGAAAAGGAGAGAGCCAAAGTTGGGTTTCGGAAAAGCTTGAGAGAAGAAGGGTTTAGTCAGATTTCCATGTTTTGGAGCATGATTTGAAAAAAGCTTGCAATTTTCCAAAAGATTGAAAGAAAGTGGTAAGTTTTCTTAACTATTTTTAGTGAAATTATGTATTAGGATTCTCAGTTTCCTTAAACATTCCTAGTGTTTTGGCTATAAATTAGTCTACAGAACTCTAAATTGGGTGATTCTAACTTTAAATGAAACCTAAGACATAATGCTAAAAATATCTAGAAAAGACCTAAACTTAATTCAAGCTAAATGATATTGAAAATTGAGATTGATTATGGAAACCTGATACTGTCCTTGTGTTGAAGCAGATTGTGATATTTGGTACATGTTTTATAATTTATAAGTTGAAATAGCATGATTTTGAATGATATGAAAACTAGAGACATAGGGGAACACATTTATAGAAGACATCAAAACCTAATTTGAACGTTTGGTATGTGAAAATTAAGTAACAAATGGAGGCATGGATTTTAGACATAGGTCATAACTATGATTTTGTACGCATAATTGTGATTTGGTGAATTAAATTGGGTGAGACTTTGTTCTGAAGAAATTAGTAAGTTGGAATGGGTAAAATATTTTGTTTAAGTGAATTTTGAAGTTTTATTTGGAAACGGGGACCAATAGGTTAGCTTACGGAAGTAAGCAGAAATACGATTAGCATATGTGTTATGTGATTAAATACTAATATGGAATTTCTTTAAACTGAAATATAGTTAAATTTCTTATTTCCAAATTTGGAAATAAAGGAAAAAGAAAAATGTGTTTTGTGCAGATAAAGGAAAGGCACCAAACGCGTGAGTGTGCTTGGCAATAAGTTTGCAAAACGGTGAGTGTATTTTAATTGTGTCATTTGAATAACTTCTTTGCTGAAGACTTGATGGCATGTTATTTAAAATTATGCATTCAATTGTTTGATTTTGAAATTGAAAGAAGTTTAAAATTTTGAATGTACATGGGCCAAAAACAGTTTCATGATCCTTACAGGCTCCAGACATCTCCCATTTGTTTTTTATTTCGAAATTGTATAAAATACTTTACAAAATGGTTTAAGTATTATGCCACAAGTTAAAGTACTTAGAAAAATGATTTCATTTTTAGCCTATGGTACACCTTTAGTCTCATTACATGATATTATACAGGTCAGAGTATTCCAAACATGCATAATAGTGTCCAAGGGACGTCAGTTATTAACAGTGGGTGGTATTGTGTCTGTCAATAGTCTAGTCTAGTGGGTCACCTTTTACACAAATGGAGTATATAAAGTGCTAGCCAAAATTGTTACAGGTAACCAATGCAGAACCAGCTCTGTAACTACTGGTCTATAATGGTTAACCTATTACGGGTAAGCGATGCAGAATTAGCCCCGTAACTAGTAGTTAACCAGTCACGGGTAAGCAATGCAGAATCAACTCCGTGACCTTATGCCTAAGGGTAGCATAGTGCAAAGAACTTTATAGTAGGTTATATTGTATAAGAAGTTCATGGTAATAAATAATGCTGTCACTATTTACTTTAAAAGTAAAATTGAGAAATTTGGTTTCAAGAGACTTATATGTTTTATATTAGTATTGTCTTATACTAGATGAAATGAATTTGTTTTAGGGAGGTTTCAATGATTACAAATGATTTGTAAAGAATTTTATTTACACTGACTAAGCTCGTTTAACTCACACTCTATTTTCTGTTTTTAAATAAAACCTCCCAGGTGCATGCTCAGGGGCTTCAGTAGTAGGGGTTCTACCTCGAGAGTAGTCAACTTCGTCATGTGCTGCTGTGTAGGCATTTTTGCCTTGTACATATTTTTGAGAACTATTGCATATCCTTGAACATGTTTTGGAATGTACATTTGTGAAAAGAATGGATGTGTCTAAAGGTTTTTAAATGAAATGCATGATTTTGTTATGGCTTTTCAAAGTTTATTGATGTAACTATTTGAGATTACATGTGAGTGGATTTGAAGTCCACAATTTGTAGTTGAGAAATTGATGTGATAATAAAAGTTTTTTGAACTTTTACAGGGACTTTGAAAGTTTTTGGATGTTAAAATACTGTCATTGTACTGCTGAAATTTTTAATAAACTGAAAAACAAAACTCCATTGTTTACATTTCTTATTGTTGAGTTGAAGCTTTTCTTTAACAAGAGTAATAAGCTTAGCTTGACGGGAACTTTCCAGTTGATTTAGATATCAACTAGAGTGCCAGGCAGGTCACCTAGTCATTGCAGGATAGGGGCATGTAAACTTCACAACTTTAAGCTATTAATATACTCAAACCATCAAAGAGACAACAAGAAGAGTTTTTAAAGCAAAAATAATGCTAATCTCCAAACATCCTTCTATGCACCTCTAGGTTTATCATTGTTTATTAATAAGTAGGGTCTTGTGTTGCAATAGTAGGGTCTTGAGTTACAAGTTAAACTTTATGTCAACTTCAAAAGATCAGAGAAATGAATTTCTTAAACTTCCTAAGAACCATCAAGGTGTTGTGTTTTGTATAGTATGGAGTTGACCCCTAATGGGTAATCTCTAATTGGTTACTAGGTTGACTACAAACTCAGTATAGATGGTGAGCCATTAATTATTCTCTAATAGATTAAATTATTGTCTTAAAGAGACTTTGTTATTATACAAATATCTTTTAAAAGATCCTTTGGTTACTCTCTATATAAAGTCTACAGATTATACTATAGAGTGCTAATTTTAAAACAATCCAGTCCTTCTCTTTCTTCCTTTGATTCAAATATAAATAGGTGATAAATGCCTACCAGCTTATTGTAAAAGCAATCTTATTTATACATATGCATAATTTTACTCTAAATTATTGGATGAGAAATTGCATTAAAAAAAAAGATGCTCAGTGGTTTTTGGCTCCTTGTTACAAAGTACATAGGTATCAAATAAGTTCATAAATCTTTCCATCCTATCTAGTATGCTCAGTCTTACTTTAATTGCTAGCCATAACAATATAAAAGCTCTTAGGTATGCCTAATGGAACCAAACCATTATATGCCAAGAGACTTTAAGTGCACGAATCCTCAACAAACTTCTGTAATAATTATTAGTACATTTGATATAGTCCTCTTGACTTGGATATCGACAACAAAATCGGATTGGAGATCAACAATATATTTGTAGATAAAGACTATTTAATTAAAATATTGTTAGTATTAACACTTCGAAGAGAGGAAAGCTCCTCAAATTTACTTAAAGAGCTTGTAATGGACCAGTTGTCATACTAAAAAGATGTAGAAGTGCCATCATAAAGCTTGTAAATGAACTCCAATTTGGTTTTATCTCTAAACTTGAGTATATGGATGATTGTCATAATGAGTTGTATCTTGGCATTATGCATTATACATTAGAAATTCTAAATCTTTATATAATATGCATGTATTCATTTAACTAATAGAGAGTTTTTACTATTTATAATCCTCTAAATTTTCTTGATCATTTACACCTGATTGGTGGTTTTATTAGACATAATCATAAGGCATCCTTCTTCCTTAGGAAAGCAAAGTTCACTCCACTTGGATTTGGCTAATGAGTTGTAATTGACATTTCCTAACCAAATAAATCTCCTCAATTGTTGTTTAATTGTCTAATTAATGCTCTTAGGAAACTATAAATTCTAGGACCAATATATACGTATGCAATTTAATACTAAATTAACCAACTAAATTCTACCTATTATGAATAATATAAGTTATTATACTAGTTAATGCTTTTGAGGTTGATTCTTTCAATGAGTGATTTGAATTCTGCATATGTTGGTCTTTTAAAAGAACTGGAATCCCAAGGTAAGTTAGGGGGCTTAGAGGCTTTTAAACCTGTTATACATACTAACTAGTTGGCATTAGCTCTCACTTCAGAGGATATAAACATCTGCCTTTTTTCTTTGTTGATATATCGTCCTGAGAGAACTTTCAAAGCACTTGAGCTTTTATAAGAGCATTTATTAAGTTTAGGTCAAATATGAAGAAAATATTTTGGCCCTTGAAAATTTTTCGTTGAATTAAGCATGATAGTTTATGGAATAAACATGAAATTTGAATTTTTGCGTTAGCATGAATTATGAGGTCATAATAGAATTATTTATTGGACTTTAATTATTTATTTCAATGTTAGTAGGATTTTATTTCACTAGTTAGTGAAATTAATGTTTTAAGAAGGAATAAGAGCAATTTTGGCATGTCACTATGTTTAAGAAAGTCAAGAAGCATTAAAGGAAGGGTAATTTGGACTTTTAACTCTCATTAATGATAAAATGGCTAAAGGAAGTGTTGTCTTGGTTATTAGAAGAAGCAAAAAATGAAAATTTAAGGAAAGAAAGAAGAGAGAAACGAAATGAGGAGAGAGAAGTGAGAAAGTCGTGAGAGAAGCTAGGGAAAAGGAGGAAAATTGTGGGAAACTTGGAAGGAAGAAGAAAAGAAGAGGAAATCAACTTGTTAGAGATAGGTTTTCATCTTTCTTCTTGTTTTGTTAGAAAATCAAAAGGGATTAGAGAAGAGAATGGGTTTTTGTGTTGGGAATGAATGTGGAAGAAGATGGATTAAGGGAACCCATTTGATCTTAGGGTTTCTAAGTTATGTTTTGGGTTTTCTAACCTAGATGGACTATGGGTAGGTTAAGTTTGAGCTTGATTTGTGTTAATTTCATTTTGGTTATGATTATGGAAATTTGGGGGGATTTCCATTTGAATTGGAATTGAATGAGAATTCTTTGGCTATGTTAGAAAATCAAGAACAACCTACCCAAGAGCAAGAGGAAGGGCACAAATTGAGTTTGGATTTTCAAGAGTTATAAGGTGGGTAATTTATTTATAGTTATTGTGTAATGAGCAAAATGCCTTGTGTGTGTGTTGTGTGTTAAAATGATTTGCTTTGAAATATTGTGATGTGGAAATTGCATTGTGATGTATGACATGTGATAAAAATTGAATTGTAAGTATAATTATGCTATGCCTTGGAATTGTATCATGGAATTTTGATTAAATGGAAAGAAGAAAAAGAATGAGAATATGAACTTGTGATTGATTGAATTGAGCATGAGATTTGATTGTGTTTGGGCGAGAGAGGAACCGTTTCGT
>JANZXR010067480.1:0-11811 GCA_027575705.1 Erythroxylum echinodendron | reverse complement strand
TATTAAAGAATAAACCAAGTGGACATGTAGGCAAGTGACATGTGTCACTTGCCACATGTCACACTCTCATTGGCTCTAATCATTTTCTTCCCAAATCAATTCCAATTTCTCTCCAAATTTCCAATGGCTCAATCCAAAAATTCCTAAATTCATATGCCTAAGTTTCCAGTGCCATTGGACAGTCAATTTCACTACCGAGAGACCCGTATTCTGTCACTTGACAGATTTTCTGGTCCGAAAACGACTCCGAAAAATTCCCAAAAAATTTCTATAATTCTCTAAAAATTAGAAAACCCTAATAACCCTCTCCAACACCAATTTTACACACAAAAAGTATGTTTTCCAAAAATCACAGTTATTCTCAATTAAACTGAGAAATGTATTAGAAAATCCCAATAACCCTCTCTAACACCAATTTTACACATAAAAAGCATGTTTTCCAAAAATCACAGTTATTCTCAATTAAACCGAGAAATGTCATGAATGCATGTACAGTTATTTACATGTGCAAAAATTCACTATTTCCTATTCATGAGCATATATGAATGCATGAACATAGCAAAACAATTTTTAGGCATTCCTAACCCGTTCTAAATTACTAAATTACCCTTCCCATAGGTGAGGGGATGTTACAAGAGACCAGTCAGGAGATATAAGAATGGGTGCAATCACAAGCATATCTTTTAATAATTGAAAAGATGCCAAACATTTTTCGTCAAAAGCAAATACAACATCTTTTTCAAGCAACTCAGTCAAAGGTCTAGCATCTTAGAAAAATCCTTAATGAACCTACGGTAAAAACCAGCATGACCTAAGAAACTTCTAATGGATCTAACATTGTTTGGCGGTGGAAGTTTCTTAATGACATCAATTTTTGCTGAGTCTACCTCTATACCTTTGCTAGAAATCTTGTGACCTAAAACAATGCACTCCTATACCATAAAATGACATTTTTCTCAATTAAGCACTAAATGAGTCTCTTAACACCTAATTAAAACTTTCTCTAATTTATTTAAGCATGCATTAAATGAAGTACCAAACACAGAGAAGTCATCTATGAAAATTTCAATGCAAGATTCAAGCATATTAGAAAAAATAGCCATCATGCATCTTTGAAATGTAGCCGGAGCATTGTATAACTCAAATGGCATGCGTATATATGCAAATGTACTATAAGCACATGTAAAAGTTGTTTTCTCTTGACCTTCCGAGGCTACCAAAATTTGCAAATATCCACTATATCCATATAAGGCACAATAAAATTCATGTCCAGCTAATTTCTTAATCATCTGATCAATGAAAGGTAAAGGAAAATGATCTTTGGTAGTGGCATCATTCAACTTCCTATAATCTATGCACATTCTCGACCCAGTTACCTTCCTAGTGGTTATTAATTCATCTTTCTCATTTTCAACCATAGTGGTGCCTCCTTTCTTTGGCACCACATGCACAGGACTAACCCAACTAGAATCAGAAATTGGGTAGATAATACCTGCATCTAGAAGCTTTACTACCTCATCTTTCACTACCTCCTTCATATGTGGGTTAAGTTTCCTTAGGGGCTACATATCACCTTGCTTCCATCCTCTATGAAAATATGATGCGTGCAAAAGGAATGGCTTGTAACTTTGATATATGTATGGACTACCCAATGGCCTTTTTGTGGTCCCACAGTACCCTCAACAACTGCTCTTCCATGGTTCCTGACAAACAAGAGGAAATGATAACTGGTAAGTGCTCAGGTTGATTAAGATCAACGTACTTCAAATGACTTGGAAGAGGCTTAAGGTCAAAAGAAGGGGGCCTCTTCAATTGAAGGCTTTGGAAATAGCTTAGCTGGACATTGAAGAGGCTTGTATGCTCTATAATGTGTCCAATATGCCTGCTCCAACTTAACTTTAATATCATCCAACTCTTCTTGCAATTCTTTCCCTAATTGTTCCATCATTCCTTGCGCTCCCCCGTTTAACAATTCTGCACAATTAGTAGAAGAGTTATCAACATCAGAAGAATAAATATCAATAAAATGGCAGGAGTTAAGAGTAGAAGGATGCTTCATAGCATTGAACACATCAAACACTAGTTCTTCATCTTGAAGTCTCATCTTCTTCATTGTTTTCCACCTCTTTATTTAAGATGTTTGCCACTCCTCAATAAGATTGCCTTTGCATATTGTCTCAGGTTGGCTTTAGTAGTGCTAGGCAATGAACCCGAAGGTCTTTCATTTAATAAATTTGTAATCTGGCTCATCTGATTCTCCAAATGTCCGATAGAAGATTCTTGGTTCTGCATCCTAACCTCGGTGGTGGAAATTTACTTCGAGAGTAGCTCTTCGAGATTAGATTTCTCTGTTGGCGCAATATTAGGAGCCTTGAAACTTAGAGGTGGCTATCTCTAAGCATTGGATGACTGTGGTTGTGCCATCTGATCATTAGGCCAAGAGAAATTTGAATGATTCCTCCACCCTGGGTTGTAGGAATTAGAATATGGGTCCCTTCGTTATCTGTTATAATTGCCCATATAATGGGCCTCTTCTGTCTCTTGAGCAAAAGGATTCCCAACTTGACACTCAGAAGATGCATGAGAATCTCCACCACAATGCTCATATATGGCACAACTCTGTAATGAAGAACTAGCTCCTCCTTTCACACTGTGCATCAAATTATCCAGCTTTTTTGGCAAAACATCCAACTGATATGATAAAGCCACTGTATTGTCTACCACACGAGCTCCTATAGGTTGTCTGGGATGCATTTCTGTATGATACTGAAGGCTGCTAGTGGCCATCTCATCGATCAACTTGTAAGCCTGATATGGTGTCTTTCTCATTAAACTACCTCCTATTGTAATATCTATGGTACTCCTATTCGAAGGGGTCATTCCCGTATAACAAGTGTTAACCTGCTGCCATGTGGAGAACCCATGACTAGGAAACTATGTCAACATATCTCGAAATCACTCCCATGCTTCATATAGACTTTCATTTTCATATTGGGTGAAGGAAGTGATCTCATTCTTCATCTTTATAACCTTGACAGGAGGAAAAAATTTAGCTAGAAATAATCTCATCATCTCAACACATGTAGTAATTGATCCTGACTGCAAACTGGCCAACCATGCTTTGGCCTTATCCCTTAAAGAAAATGGGAATAGTCTTAATCTCACCGCATCATCTGACACTCCATTCTGCTTGAACAAATCACAAATATCTAGAAAAGTCTCCAAATGGGTGTTTGGATCCTCCAAAGGTAAACTGAGATGCTCTCACCATGGATGTAATGCTGTGAGGAATTTCAAAACTCGCAGTTGTGATCGTCGGTCTTATAATGGGAAGCATGGGTCTATTATTGTGTCCCATAGTCAAATATATCATGGTCAACTCCCTTCTCTCTTCAGGACGTGCTATCAGCCCCTCATCGTGTTGTTCCATCTCTACAAACTGCTCTTCTCTAATCCTTTCTTCTGTTTTACTATTTTGAGTCAATCTGGTTTCCTTGCGCAACCTACAAGCAGTTTTTTCAATCTCAGTATCAAGTAGCAAATTCTCGGGCTTCTGACCACGAGTGAGCATAAATAAAATGGAATAAATAAATAAATAAAAATAATAATAATAGAGCTAAATATAGAAAATAAAACACTACTGAAGTAAAGCAATCAAGCAAACAATTAAAATACGCTAATAAACAATGAAGTAAAAATTAAATTTGAGATAATTAATACCGTCTAACCTAATGACTCACAATAAGGAATTTAGTCCTCGATAACGGTGCCAAAAACTTGTTGCGGTCTAAACAACAATATAAATTAAATTCTATCTAGACCAACAAGAGACAAACGCACCCCATCGACAAGTAATATAAAATTATAAGAGCCAGATATTATGCCCAAGGGAATTCCAACACGCAAGACAATTAAATTTAACGATGAAAAATTACTCGGACGATCAAGAATCGATTGATTTGAAAATAAAATAAAATAAAGTAAGAAAATCAAGGAAATATGAAAAATGCAAGGTGTGAATTAAAACGACTATATTTAATCAAATTACAGAAATCAGTTAAGGTATTAGTTTTCAATTGGATTGAACGCTAAAAATTGTAATGGTGGATTGATCTAGGAATTACTTCACTTAAGCAAGTTGAAACCAATGTTCATGGGAATTCCCTTTTCTTCTAAATCAGATTCACCCACTTGGTTCATAGATAATTCGAAATAAAAGGCATTTAATACAAGAAGCCTAAAACTAAGTTTGTTATTCCTAGATATCCTCACACAAGATCCTAAGGTTGGTATACATTTTAGTCTCGAGTATGTCGCTTGATTAATTTTCTGACAAATTAAATCTATTGGTTTTGGCATTCAATCATCTAAGGTCTTAATCTAGGTGATCAAGCTAAATTAGGACTAAATATGCATTCAATCAAGCAAAAATTATTACCATAAAAAAATTATCCTAATCTAATATCAATCTTAACCTTAATCGAAAAGATAAACTTACTCACACATATTCATCAATGTAATATAAATCATGGTCATAATATATGTTTGCATTAATTAAATCCACACAATTAAAATAAATGAGGGATAAAATATAAATTAAGAACACCCAATTTTAAGTTTTCTTCTGCTACTATAGCTACTTGACCAACTTCGTTTCTCCTTACACACCTCCAACTATATTACTTCAACTTGTTCACCAGTGGAAAGTTCAATGTAGCTGCTTCAATGTCTTCATGTCTTCATTTTTCATCTCCCTCAACTCACACATAATCACCTTTCTCCACAGCACCAGCTGTCGCGTTCTTCTCCACTAACTGCCTTCAATGTTTTATCTCCACCAACTACTTTGTCACGTTACTTTCTTGCCACCAGCTGTCTTCGGTTCCTCTTACCACAGCTGCTGTAGCATCCTTTAGCCACCACTAGCTACTGAAGTTTGAGTGGTTGTAACGTCTTGAGAGTTGGTGTAATGTGAATGATGGAGTTGGTGAGTGTATGTTCAGTGGGGGCTGTATGTTCAATGGATGATGGAATAGTGGTAGTGCTCTCCTTTTTCAAACTGCTCATGCACACTCCTTATTCAACATTTTTTCATTCCTTTTTACATCCCAGCACTGTTTTCTGTTCACGACTAGCTTCTCTTCACGCACTCTCTAATAAACATTTTTGGTGCTTGTTCTTAGTCCACTTGCACCGCCTCTCCAGTAACACCGCAGCTCTCCTTTCTTGTTTTTCTTCTGTTCTCTCTACGCAGCCCACTTTTCATTCCTTGATTGCTGCCTCTCTTTTGTCTCTTATATATTGTCAAAGTCCATCATCTCATGCTCTCTGACTATCCTTTTCCCACTCCTTTTTAATTTATCATTCATTCAAAAACCTCCATTCTTTGTCTTCCAAAACATTAACGTTATAGGTGGCCAAAACATTAACCTTTTTTTAACCAAACTCCTTTGAAAGTTTTTTTATGGTATTAGGTGTTCCAAATCAAATGTGCCTAAAATCAAAACAAATAACTCTTAATTAATGCAATTCAAACATTAAATGTATAAAAGTTTAGCAAATTATGTATCAAAAATTAATACAAAATCCTCATTAATAATAACTCTTGTCGGGGTCATTATTCAAGAGTCTCTGGCCAGAGCAGTTATGTGTCATGAAGAGAGTCTTCATTGACACATAAGAGTATCCTAGGACAAAAACTAACATCACTTGGACTAGATATGATGTAGCCAGTCTAATGAGAGTTGACACATAGCCCATACTTCAAACCAAATGGGGTATAGTAATGGTGAAAGGACGAATTACATGATAATTGTCTATGAAAAGGTTCATAAGTTGGATAATTAACTATCGATGAGTTTGTGTTTTAATCTTCTTATATTTGGGCAAATTGGCATCCCTTCATAATTTGATTGAATTAACAGTTAATTCAAGTGCCTAAAATATATAGGAACCTAAGGGTCATGTGCATAAAAGATTGGATGAAAAATATAGTATGTATGGCCAAATTTAAGCAGGCCACGATCGTGGCAAAAGGTGAGCCCAGGCTATGATCGTCACTCATTAGCCATGATTGTGACTGAGGGCACGAAATGGGACATAAATGAGTTCTTAACTTATGTACTCAAAGTTCTACCACTTCTTACACGCACAAGTGAGAGCATAAAGGCTCTAGAAGTGTTCTAGAGTGAGAGAAAGGTGTTTTATGTCTTGTTCTTGCAATTCATGCAATTGTTGCATGATTCATCTCTAAGCTCTATTGGTTGCTCTAGTAATTATGCAGCTCATCATCGAAATATTTTATCAGCTACAAGTCATACTCTTAAAATTAATAGTTGATAGCAGACAGAAGTTCTTCCCAGGTTAAAGAAAATTTTCACTTATTGATGACACGTAGTGGGAAAGCATACACAAAGAAACGCTTGCTCCAAGATGTGTTGTAGAAAAAGTTTTTATAGATAATACAAGTATTTAAATTTTTATATTTTAATTCAGGAAATTTTTATTTTTAATTACTTAGAACTGATATTTTTTAATTTGTTCTATGTACAATTATAGCAAAAAAATGTTACACTTATCTTTTTTGTAACTTACACAAATAGTTAAACACAGACCTAAATATCCTACGTCCCTTTTATAATAGATTACATACTTTTAATCTTTAGTTTCGTGATTCATATATGTTTCTTTTTATGAAAAAAACTTAAAAAAGTAGGTACAATTCAATCTCAAATAAGTAAAGTCTTAATATTTTTGTCACAAATTTAAAAATGTCGGAATATTTATTTTTGTAATTAAGAGGACATACATACTAAATATTTTATGTTATATAATTTAAAATTATACACTAAAATGACTATATGTATAATTATATTTTTTAAGTCCGATGGGTATTGTTCTACAATACTTATATTATGGAAGATATAAGTTTATTGGAAAGGTTTGATCATTTAACTAAAATCAAATGTTTATAAAACTAAAATATTCTAAGATTATTATTTTGAATAGAGGATGAGGAAAATACAAACATTACTTCACAAGATCTAATAGAGAACATCGTTTAATCCAAATTTTAAAAAAAATTCTTTATAGACAAAAGGGAGATTTAGAATATGAATTATTTATTTCCATTTATTGTTTTGAATATTTATTATTGGCCTTGTTTTCTGTATGTAGGAACTAAATTGTTTAGTGCCTAGATGTCATGAATCCTAAGTTGTGATGATAAGATGATATAGGCTTTGTTTAGTGAAGTTTTATAGATTGATTTATTCCAACTCAATTGTGCGTTATATTCACTACAAGAAATACACAGAATCTGTGACATTTCTTTGATAAAACGTCGCATATTGTGAATACTTGTTGTGACGTTTTAAAAACGTCATGAAGAGTCTGAATTTTTTACAATTTTTTATGTAAACGTCACAGATATGTTAAACTTTTTGCGACAATTTTTCAAACCGTGATGTTTTATTGAAGAAAACGTCACTGTTGTCTTTAGGAGCAACATGACATCGTTTGGGTTTTCTTAAAACCTCCACCCGAATCCACTTCCCCTACCCAACTTGCACAATGTATCTTTCGGTCTAATCTGCTCTGTTGTCCATTGCGTCTCTGGCCATTGTCGTCATCTTCTCCTACGTATTTCGTCAAGGTATTTTCTTCTTCTTCTATCTTTTCGTTTCATGCGTGTGGTATGAGGAAGACAGATGTTTTCCCTCCCAATACTTTTAATACTTAAGTTGTTTTTTATGTTGTTTGATTGAAGATTGAACTACATGTTAGACCATAATTTCATATGGAAGTATTTGAGGGCTTTTCTTAGAGATGGGATCAAATAAGATAAGTTTCTAGCTACCCTGTCCATAGTTAGAACACTCAGCCAAATATTGTTAGTACACATTATCTCCATTCTCTAGCAAAACTTTGTATTCTAAATATGTACGTAATGTAGGCAAAACGGGTTTTAGCGGAACACTTTATGGAACATTTATAAAAATTCAGTCATTGTTTATGTTTTATGTTTATTTAATATCTAGCCTAAAACATCTCCAAATCAGATAAATAGAAACTGTTTGTGAAAATTTTCCAAAGGTAATTGGTTGTTTGGTTACCTAAATTTAGTTGCAATTTATTTACAAAAACAACCTACTACACTTATATTTTGTCATATTAAATTTTCTAAGTCTTAAAGTGCGAAAATCAAACAATAAATCATATGTTGGATACAACATTTTAGTGAACCAAAAGTGTTTTGATCGACCTATTTGAGAGAAATTCAATAAAAACTAAATTGAAGAACTATGATGTGATACAGTAGGATTAAAAGTCAATTTCTAACCTCAAATTAACCTGTATTTTTTTGATGTTGTGATACAGTGAATTCAGTTGTGATTTTTTAATGTTCCAACATGATTTTAGCTTATTTTAAGTTCCAAAGACATGATAAACGACAACTCACGTGTTGGGTTATTAAAGGGATTTATATAGAATACAGTCTTTGAAGTTTAATAAGATGAAACTAGTAACTTATATGTTATTTTAGTCTACAAATTCTAGATCTGATTTATTTGGTTTTATGATCACAATTTTCTAATTTAAGGGGCTAAAATTTGGTAAATAAAATGGTTACAAGTTGTGCATATGTTTGAGCTAAATTAGACATCAAATTATATTATGTCTTCTAAAAATATCTAACTTGATTGCTCATAAGACTTTTTCATATATTCATGAATACATCATGAATAATTATGAGAATACTAGCCATCTCATTTAAGAGATGATAGAAAAACCTATAAGGAAAGGATCTATAAACTCCTAAATAAGACAAATGAACTTAAGTGTATTTTTTTCAAATTAGAATGTTAAGCACCTAGTTCACTTGCCTAAGTGGTTACCTAAATCTTAAAAAAAATTAAAATTAGGGAAAGATGGGACTTTGGTTGTGAACTTGAAATAACAAAACTTACCTAGAAATTCATAAAATGAAATTTTATCTTAATTTAAAAGTGAAAAAATGTAGATGAGTGCATAAAAGTTTATACTTTTACCTAAGGTTTAAAATAAAAGCATATGGATGAATGCTTAGAAGTTTATGATTTTACCTAAATTAAAAAATATATTTAAATTTTAACTAAGGTTTGAACCAAGTAATTAAGAATGTGCTTGGGGTTTAAGAGGATATATGAGACTTAAAATGCAGTTTTACTAGACTAAAAGTAGAATTTAACTTTTAATTTTTGAAATAAAATAAGCAATCATTTTTTTAAAAGGTGTTTTTGAAGTAGGCAAATGCCAATATTTTTCAGATCTTTTGGCTTATTATGGATCTCTCCTTACTTATTTATTAAAGACACTATCTAATTGATGTTGCATCTTGTTAAGATGGCATTGCAAAAGTATTTGAAGTTTTTGTCTATAATATTTTACCAAATCATTTTAGATATTTGTTTTAAAATAGCGTTGTGAGATTCCAAAGCATTTATATATTGTGTCATAGCTTAATTCTCCTCTAATAAAAGAAATTCACTACTTAGCTTGGAATTTATGTTCTCTTGAATCTTTTGAAGTTTTTCCTTATTTCCATAACAAATTGAGCTCATTTTTTGGTTTTTTGCATCTTTATTATACATTTGTAAACTCATATCATTCCCCTTTTTTCCTTCATATCTTTAAGTATAAAATTTTCATTCTCAAGAATACTAATATGGTGGTTATAAAATATAAAAGGAGCTTTTTTTTTTCTATGGTAGTAGAAATGATGGCTTTTATTAGTGAGTGATCTCAATAAGAAGTGGTGTTGAAATGGGCCATATTGCTAGAATATTTAGACATTTAAGTTGAATTAACTAATTCTTTATCGAATCTTTTCTTGGGATAACCACTTCCCACTTTGTTGTTGTTCCAAATGTAATATTGTCTACCGTACCTCATACTTGTGATTTCTAAAAGGTTTATGCATTTCATAAAATCCTTTTAGACAAATATTAAGGCCCTTAAATTTATGAGATTAGAGAATATTACTAAAATCACTAAGAACCAGCTATGGTTTTAAAAACTTGTGCTCACAAAGATTTTATATTCTCTTAAAGAGACATCCTTTAAAAGGCCAAAGTAATAGCTTAGACATAATTGATATTAATTAGGATGGGAGTTTAAGGCAATAATGCCTTTAAATATAAGTATTGATAAGAAAATTTAATATGTTGGATCAAATTAAATATAAATATTAATAAGACAATTAAATATGTTAGTTCATTATAGTCACCATTTACCAGTTAGTCTCTATATTTTATGATACTGTGGTTTACCTAGCTTCCATTGATAACTAAGCTTTATTTCATCTTAAATTAGATTCCTATTTTGATCTAACGTCAAAATTTTCATAGATTAAAGTAATTCCTTCTTTAGTCTTTCCTTAATTCAAGTTCTTGTGTATCCTATTCTTCTCATAGAAATATTGTTCTCACTAAGGCACACTAGTCTTCCTACAGAGGTTGTTAGGTAGCTTAGAACAATACTAATGAGGTATATTATGGAAGTTCAACTATATAAGCACATTCCTTATTTTAAGACTCTTTAACTCCATTCTTAGGTGCCACTTTTTAAGTAGTAATGGCTTCCCATATATATGCTAGGGCTTTACTTTTGTGAACTTGCATAAGCTTGCTTCAATATTTAATTGTGTATAAACAATTGATCTTTAATTGATTATACTGCTTTATAACTCAATCTTTCTCTTAATTCTTTGTGCCTATAACTTCTCGTGAGGGAATTCTAGCCTCTCATCTACAAAATAGATGTTAGTTTGTAATGATAGCAAAGGTGGATAAATTAAGCGTTTACAAATTAATTAATAACAATTACTATATATAAGGATGAAGGGATTTTTTAACATAAACTAATCAAACAATTGAATACTAATTTAAAGAGAATAAGGAAAAATAGAATTTGAATGATAAATGCTAAAAAACTGTATTTCTAATCCCATTTTTAATGTTTTTTATTTAAGATTTTATTTTTTGTATTCATTTTATTTAAATGAATACAAGAAAGTGTTATTGTATGTAGTAAATTGAGTAGTTTATGTAGTAATGAACTATATTTTGATGCCTTTTACTTACATAATGCATGAAATTTATTCATTCTTAAACACTTGATCTTTTACCAAAATCAAGTTCAACACATACTTCAAAAACTTTGAAGATTAAGAATATATTTATTTCTTCTTGATAGGGCACACCCAACACCTTCCGAAATAATCATCAGTGAAAGAGGCAAAACATTTTCTCCTCCAGTGGATAGAATTGGTGTTTTCAACACATTAAAGTAAATTAATTCAAGGTAAAATTTACATAGTGATATTTTAAAATTCTCATAGTATTGCTTACTTATAACATTACTTACAAAATGTTCATGATACTTCTGTAAGTTTAAGAGAAAATTTCGTCAATAAGGATCTTTTTTTTTGGTTTAGATATATTTCCAAATTTGCTATGACATAAAAGTGAAAATCTTTCACTTGGATTATAGATGTGGTAACTAATGCTTCTACTTCAAGTAACGATTCTCCATTTAAATTGTATAAGTTTGCACTTATTTTTTTATCCCCTTATAAGTACAAACATGTCATAAATAATTATCTTTAAAATATTATTGTAAATCTCTATAGTTGTACTAGAGATAACAAATTCCTTTTGAAAAATTCCATAAATAGTGCTTCTTGAAGAATATGATGTCGGCCCCCTGAAAATTTTTCCATTTAACTTAAGCAAGATAGCTTATGAAATAGAAGCATGAGAAGAAATTGAG
>JANZXR010067440.1:0-11816 GCA_027575705.1 Erythroxylum echinodendron | reverse complement strand
GTCTTTAATTTATTTAAATGTTATAATTTATTTATTTATAATTAATTCAATGGTGACATTTAGTCGCCATAAAATCCGTATGGGGGACCCAGGGCCAGCAATAACTCTACTGTGGTGGGCTTCTCTCAAATATTCAAGAACTCCAAGCATTCGAAACATTTTGATACAAAGTATATATTTGTTAGAGAGAAGTTTAAGGAATATCAGACATGTATAGATATATACCCATCGATCTTATAGTGGCAAACCCTCTAACCAAAGGCTTGACTGTTAAGGCATTTGTAAATTATGTAACCCGTATGGATCTATTTAAATCTTTTGATGCCTTGGATTAGTGGGAGTCTGTCTTTTATTTTATTATTCAGTCTAGAGACTTTTGTTTATAATTGTTGCTATTATACTTATTGCCACATACTTTCTGGATATACTGCACAAATACATTTAAATATTTGTATATATATGGCATTTTGTTAGAGACATTTTGTACTCAGTCTCATTTGATGTACTGAGATTTTTTGTTAAATCTTAGTTGGCATCTTGGGTGGATGCTTGGGCCATTTTGTTTAGACTTGCACAAATAGATCACAATTTTGTGTGCATTACCTTATGACACATTTTGTTTAGGTCATCGAGATATGGGTATCTTGCATATATGTTATCAATACTCCTTTCAGGTCTGATTTCTATACTGTTGAGGTACTTCTAACCTCATTTTGGACTTATGATTGAGAGATTATTGGCTATATTTTGATATCTTATTATGGCCACATATTGTTATATTAACATGGGGATTTGTTTATGTTGTTCATTGATGTTGGTTATGTTGTCCAAGTGAGAGAATGATAGAATTTTATCATTTAATTTTGTGGCCTAGCATAATAAACAATAAATATAATTTTGTACAAACTCCGATTAATTAGATGTCAAGATCTCAGACGTGTCATTGGAACTGTGTACATAGGCTTGCTATAATAGGTAGGCTTGACCCATATTTATAGTGCACAGGAGGCCCTACTATTAGTCAACCTTAAATACAGTCGCCTCATTGAGAACGGTATGTGCGTTTTTCAAAGTTTGGAATAACAGTAGTTAATCCTCTGCATATCTATCGCTCTGCTTTACAGAAAACAACAATTGACTCAATTGCTCCTCAATTTCTAAGTATTTGTCCATCTAATTTTAAATATAGCATGTTGCAATTATAGGGTTAGTCCAATTGTATTGATTAATCATGACATTAATTAATAATTTCGTATGATTTTTTCTTTCAGACTTTCCTCGTGCCTTGACTCGTGACTAGATTCATGCTAAAGTACATTACACAAAATATTCAATTATATATGTTTTGCACGTTATTAAAATACCTTTCTTTATAGCTTAAAGCCGTGACGTCATATGAATCAAATGCCCTTTCTATTTTCGTTTTTTCTTTTTCATATAAATATGCTCTATATATCTAATTAAGAAAATAATACACAGTTCTTAATCGAAATATATATCAAATAGTGCCACCAATTTATTCTTTGGTCCTGTGGTTCTCTGAGTAAGATATCTCTATCTTATTTTGCAAAAACAGTAAAAGCAACGATTCTATTGCACATCCCACCATTAAATGGACAGTACGTAGTATGGAGCCAAAGCTTGAGAAATCAAGTTCCCCACACATAGACCTCCTCTTCATCACAGCGAACATTTTTCCAAAGTGCAATGACAGACCTCCTGTTGCTGAAGTCCTTAGAATGAAAACAATTGAGCTACATTTGTCAAGCAGCAATGATGCAGCGGGCCAGTATATAGTCGTACAATAATTTTCTATTACTTGTTGATAATTATTCTGTCTTCTTCCAAAAAGATGAAGCTAACTATTCGATTACCCACACCACAAATTAGGTAAGAAAGGTACGCAACAAAAATATCAGAAATCAAGTTCCTCATGCTAATAATAACGAAATCGTTTTCATGCGTTTCAGCAATTATAAACTTGGAAAGTTTGTGCATGAAATGATTGAGATGCTTCAGCAAAATGGCGATGCATGAATTTATAGAAAACTTTAATCTTACTTTTTCTACTTGTCTTCTTAAAGATGCGGTGGAATAGTTCTTTTTTGGTATTTCTTGTTGTTTTCCTAGAGTCTTCGTCAACAGCAAATCAGAGATGCTCAGATGACGGGTAAGGCGCTATGCGTTCCAAAGTCTAACAGGAACTTCAACCAATAAACGATCAAAAAACAAAAGACAAGTAAAATGAAGACAACACCTTATAGTTTGTTGAATACAACGTCACAAAGATGACGTAACAAAATTTATGACAAAATGTAGAGCATGCTTAGCTCACTGGATAACTATTAACAAGTCTGCTTTTATTTTGCTTTATTTGCTTTTCTTTCATATTTTATGATTTTACGAATTATATTTCCTATTTTTGTTGGGAATTTACTTTAGATTTTATACTTAATTAGGAGTCCTAATTAAGGTAGTTAATTTATCCTTAATCCTATTTAAAGGTTGCTATGGTTAATAAAGAGACAAGCAAACTTTTATAAAAAAACATACAGCCACTAGAAAAAAATATAGCGGCAACTGTATGGGACCTTATCGAGAACATCTCTTTTCCTTGTGTCGGTATAGGTCTTTAAAGAAAGGAGAGAACACGGTTAAGGAAAAGGCGGTAGCTTTTCCCATTTCTTGACCTGTGACTAGATCTTACGCTAGAGTACATAACAATTTGGTATCAGAGCCACTTATCATGGGTGACTCAGAAGGCCTAGTCAATAAATTGGAGGCTTTTATACAAACTATGGTGGTGATGCAATAGGCACTAGAAGAATAGATGGAGGGGCTCACATGCTATATCCATGGATTGGAGAAGGATTCAGGAAGGGACAATGATGGTGGTTCTAGCAGTGGCAACTGAGGGAACCGAAACTGTTCAAGGGAGAGAACAAATGAGCAGGTTGGGGTCAGTTGGTATGCATACTCCAAGTTTGAATTTACGGTCTATGATGGGTCGAAACCCTTAATATAGTTAAGGAGGCATGAACAATTTTTTAGGAATCAAACAATCCAAGATAAAGAAAAAGGTGGTATAAGCAGCCTTCCAATTGATGGGGGAGGAGATGCTATGGTTTTGTCAGTTAGAGCAAGAGGAGTCAGAATTAGAGTGGGAAGGATTTAAAGAGTATTGTCTTGTAAGGTTTGAACCACCTATAAGCTATAATCCTTTACGAGAGTTGGTAAATTTTAAGCTAACAAGAACTGTAAATGATTATCAACAATAGTTTCAGTCCTTGTTAGCAAGGACTATAGACTTGAACTCCCGTCAAAAGGTGAATTTATTTACGACAGGACTAGTGGAAAACCTTTGGAGAGGTAGAGATGTAACAACTTGGTAATTTGGGAGGCGATGAATATGGCAAGGCTTTAGAGAGGAAACAACAGTGTATATTACAAGGCAACTCTAAATTTTCGGCAGGGTGGACAAGCTTTAAATTAGTTGCAACAAAAGTGGTCTCTATTCGGAATCGAAGTACTAAAGGTGTGAGCGGAGGAGGGAACTACCAGGAACAATAGACAACAGTTCATGTAGCACCCCACCTCCATTTTTTAAGAGGCTTTCAAGGGCAGAGATGGCAAAAAGAAGGACTAAAGGGTTATGTTTTAAATGCGATGAATCTTACTCAATGAGACATAAGTGGAAGAGGAATTTTTGGTTCAAAGTGTCAAACTCATATAATGAGCAGGAGGAAGAAGTGGTAGGCAACTTGGAGATTTTGTTACATGTTATAAGTGGGATTCATAGATTATAAATGATGCAATTGTTGGTTCTGGAGGCTACTTTCATGGGAGATCTACATCATGGGCCTAGTACAGGAAAATACTCATGGACTGTGATACCACACTTCAACTCAAAATCTTAAGGCATTATGTTTATGGGTCCTTTTCACTTATATGTCCCTCACTATTTTCATCTCTTTCCAATATGAGATTGTCACTCACACTTGAAATCCTAACAACAATTGCAAGCACTAGTGGCTAGGTGGCTGATGTGGGTATTGGTAGATTTGAGGAGCACCATAATTTCATTCGAGAGGGAGTGATAGTCAAGATTGGTATTATAATGAGGGAGCGACCAGGACTCTAGGTGGCAATGGCCAATAGAAAGAAGTGCCCAATTTGGGTATCTGCAAGGCGGTAACTGATGCAGCCTGGATTCCAAATACAGCCCACGGCATAACCCAATACCAGGCAGAAGCCCACATTGTAGAATCAGCTGTGGAAGAGAAGAGAAGGAGTAAACGTTCTAGAATGAAATATGATAAATTAGCTGAATGTGAGCTATGAATAGGGACAAAAACAGTTATACCTGCCAAAAGGAATGTTATAACAAATTACGCTTTATTGTTATAACAGATGCATTATAAATAAAGAAAAGCGTAACCATATCGGTATGCAAAAGTTTATCACAATTCCCCTTCTTCAAATTCTTCTTTATCTCCTCTATTGCTGTTCTTATCTAAATCCATTCTTATCCCCTTCATTTTGGTGCTCTCATTGGTCTCTTACTTCCTGCTGCTCAATTTTCTCTAATGGCAGAAGGTACTACAGCACGGTATAAAGCATTGGAGGAGACTATCAATGTTTTAGCCAAAGATTTTCGAAACATGCAAACAACAATCCAACAACATTCTTCTACATTGCTTCAACATTCAGAAGAAATTTCAAAAAATAGTGCAGTTAATGAATGGGTTCAAAAAACTCTTGAATCCATGTGTCAATCACTATCTCGCATGGAGAAACAGTCTACTGTTGTTGCCTTTCCACCTCAGCTAGCATTGTTACCACCCCTTACCACCCAACCTTGCAGGTAGTTCCTTTTCTCCATCAGCATTGCGTAGGGACTCTTCTGATCATTCTCGTGCTCTTGTTTCGAAGCTTGAAATTCCATCATTTTCTGGTGAAGATGTTGCTGGTTAGATCTTTCAGAACCAACGTTTCTTTGATTATCATTGGACTCTAGAAGATCAGAAGCTCTTTATTGCTTCTTTCTATATGAGTGGTCAAGTCGTATGGTGGTTCCGCTGGATGATGGCTACTCAGTAGATTCCTTATTGGACTGAGTTGGTCCGGCAGCTGGAGATACAATTTAGCCCTTCCCCTTTCATTAATCATCAAGCAATGTTATTCAAACTATCGCAAACTGGTTCTGTGAATACATATATGCAAGTGTTTGGTAATCTATCTAACCATAGTACAACATTAAGTGCAGAAAGTCTATTGAATTGCTTTGTCTCAGGGTTGAAAGAGGAAATAAAGCGGGAAATATACATTCTCAAACCTTATACTATGGCTGACGCTATAGGAATCACACGCATGATTGAAGATAAATTGGAAGCCAGCAAGTTCTACTATCCATAGGTTCCACGCCTTCCTGCTTCCCCAGTAGCAGATAATCGAAATTCCTTCCATCAGCCTTATCTAGCACTACCTGCTCCTCCCCCATGCTAAAACACTTTCTCCTACAACAGTATCAAAGGTGCCAATAAAAAAATTAAAAACGGCAGAAATGGAAGCTCGTCGAGCCAAAGGGCTGTGTTTTAATTGTGATGACAAATTTTTCATCGGTCATCAATGCAAATGAACACAATTTCACTATTTGATTGCTGATGAACAAGAGAAGTATGAAATGGTAGAGTTGGGAGAATCTTCTAGCTTGGCTGATATAGATGATGATGTTTCTCTAGCTACTAAAGTACTAACTATCTTTCTGTATGCATTAGAAGGACACTCTGTCCCTTCTACCTTACGCTTGCAAGGCACCATTCAAGGAAAACTAGTCATTTTTTTAGTAGATGATGGTTCTACTCATAATTTCATACAGGAGAGGATTTCATATTTTCTCAAATTACCTATTCAAAAGTCCAACATTGTGAATATTACTGTAGGCAATGGCGAATGTTTAACTTATGCTGGCCTTAGTTTGCAAACACCTCTACAAATTACTCTCTATTTCTGATTGATTTTTATCTACTTACAATATTTGGTACAGATGTGGTGCTCGGGATTGAATGGCTAGCCACAATTAGTCCTATTTTATTTGATTACAAGAACCTATGGATGCATTTAGAATATGGGGGCCAACCTATTACCTTACATGATATTCAGCAAGCATCTCTGTCAACAATTACTTTAGGGTAGATACAAAGGAGTCATCGGACGAATGCAATTTCGAATCTGTGTCAATTGATTGTCTGTCCATCCATTGATATTTCTGCAGCTTGTATTGGTAAAGGCTGTTCTGATTCACTACTACCAATGCTCTAAGCTTTGTTGCAGTAATTTTCTTTGGTGTTTGTGCAACCGGAAGCCCTTCCACCCTTCAGGGAATTGGAGCATCGCATTCCTCTACAGCCTGGGGCTACTCCAGTGAATGTTCGTCCCTACAGATATCCTCACATACAGAAAGAAAAAATCAAAAAGTTAGTTCATAAAATGTTGTAAGACGGAATAATACAACCCAGTAATAGTCCTTTTTCATCATCTGTCTTACTGGTCAAGAAAAAGGACAGCACCTAGCGGTTCTGTGTTGACTACCATGCCTTGGATGCTATCACAGTGCCAGATAGATACTCCATTCCTACATCTGATGAATTGTTTGATGAACTTTGCAATGCTACCTTGTTTTCGAAGCTTTATTTATGGGCTGGATACCACCAATTGCGTCTTCATCCTGATGAGCTCCACAAGATGGCATTTAGAACTTATGATGGTTATTATCAATTTGTGATTCTTCCATTCGGTCTTACCAATGCTCCTTCAGCCTTCCAATCTGAAATGAGCAACCTCTTCCGACCTGTCCTTCGCCAATTTGTCCTTGTATTTTTTGATGATATTCCCATCTATAGTACCACTTATAACTTGCACTTACAGCATTTGACCTATGTGCTACATCGCTTACAAGACTAACTGTTTTACGTTAAACTTTCTAAATGTGAATTTGCTTGCTTTTCACTTATTTACCTGGGTCACGTGATCTCCTCACAGGGCCTTGCTGTAGATGCCAGCAAAATTGTAGCCATCCAAAATTGGCCACTACCAGCTATTGTCAAAAAATTGAGTGGGTTTTTGGGGCTTGCGGGATATTACTGTAGGTTCATCCACTAGTATATCACTCTTTCTGCACCACTTGCCAAACTTTTAAGAAAAGATGCCTTTTTGTGGGATCAGGAGGCAACCAAGGTGTGTGAGACTCTGAAGTAGGCTCTTATGACAACTTCGATCCTTGCTTTACCGGATTTCAATAAGAAATTTGTAGTCCAGACCAATGCTTCAGGAACAGGGGTGGATGTTGCGCTCACCCAAAAAGGTCGTACTGTTGCCTATTATAGCAAACAACTACCACATTGTATGCTTTCAACTTCTGCTTATATCTGGGAGATATATGCTATGACCATGACAGTAAAACAGTGGAGACAATATCTACTAGGAACGCACTTCAGCATTGAAACAGACCACCAACCATTACGCTCTCTAATGACTCAAGTCATCCAGACGCCTGAGCAGCAACACTGGATTTCGCAGTTGCTGAGATATGACTTCAACATTAAGTATAAACCTGGTCGAGATGATGGACCGGTAGATGCCCTATCCAAGGTACGTAAGAGTGATTTCATGGCTTTGCAACTTTTACAACCAATCGACGGCCTCCTCTTAGCCCTTCGCAAATTTATTGCCTCACATCTAGCATCTTCTACTTTGTATTAGGCGATTTTAGAGCATCCTGCAGACCATGAAAATTACAAAGTTCAGGATGGTTTGATATATTTTAAGGGACGAATTTTTATACCATCAGACTCGGCTCTTTAAGAGCTAATTCTTCAGGAACACCACGATTCTCCCTTAGGAGGACATGCAGGAGCTAAGCAGACTCTAGCACGCATTTCTTCCATTTTCTATTGGCCTCATCTTCTCCAGGAGGTCGAGACCTATGTGAGGAACTGCTCCGTCTGTCAATAAATGATAAGTAACAATCACGCTCCTCAAGGACTGCTACAGCCGTTGGCGATTCCAAAACAAATTTGGGAATCCATTTCGATGGATTTTGTTACTCATTAACCTACAGCAAGTGGCAAAACAATTATATTAGTTGTGGTGAATCGTTTGACCAAATATGCCCACTTTATTCCTCTTCTGACTAATTTCACAGTTGTTTCACTGGCAGAGGTCTTTATGAAGGAAGTGTGTCGGTTGCATGGCTTCCTGTTGGACATAGTTTTCGACCTTGACCGCCTCTTCATGAGCTCTGTTTGGAAAGAACTCTTCAAACTCCAAGGGATGCGTCTATCCATCAGCTCCACTTATCAGCTACAGTTAGATGGCTAGACAGAGGTTATCAATCGGTACCTGCAAGACTACTTGAGATGTTATGTAGATGAAAATCCAAAAACGTGGCTCAAATTTTTATCTTGGGCCGAGCATCATTATAACACAGTGAAACACTCCTCCATTAACATGACGCCATTCGAGGCCGTATATGGATGGCCTCCTCTACCGATCTGTCATTATCTACAAAGGTCTTCGAACATCGAGAGCTTGGATTCTTTTTTGACAGTTTGTTCACGTCTATTGCCTTAACTCACTTCCAACTTAGTGAGAGCACAGCACTGAATGAAGCAACAGTTGGACAAGCGCCGCACAAATAAGAGGTTTAAAATGGGAAATTGGGTTTTCTTGAAACTACAACCCTACCGTTAGCGCTCTATTACGAGTGGTCATTTCAACAAGCTACCAAAAAGATTTTACGGGCTTTTTGAGAAAGTGGAACGGGTAGGTCTATTGCCTACAAACTTAAGTTGCCAGATTCAGCAAAGATATATGATGTCTTTCATATATCTTTACTTTGGAAATGTCGAGGAGACCCAGAGAAGCAACAGTCTCCTTTACCTATTATTTTTACTGAAGGCTATCTAGTTCTAGCTCCTTACAAAGCGCTGGGCTTCCGTTAGATTTTTCACAGACCCCAATTTTTATCTTGGGCCGAGCATCATTATAACACAGTGAAACACTCCTCCATTAACATGACGCCATTCGAGGCTGTATATGGATGGCCTCCTCCACCGATCTGTCATTATCTACAAAGGTCTTCGAACATCGAGAGCTTGGATTCCTTTTTGACAATTTGTTCACATCTATTGCCTTAACTCACTTCCAAGTTAGTGAGAGCACAGCACTGAATGAAGCAACAGTTGGACAAGCGCCGCACAGATAAGAGGTTTCAAATGGGAAATTGGGTTTTCTTGAAACTACAACCCTACCGTTAGCGCTCTATTACGAGTGGTCATTTCAACAAGCTGTCAAAAAGATTTTACGGGCTTTTTGAGAAAGTGGAACGAGTAGGTCTGTTGCCTACAAACTTAAGTTGCCAGAGTCAGCAAAGATATATGATGTCTTTCATATATCTTTACTTCGGAAATGTCGAGGAGACCCAGAGAAGCAACAGTCTCCTTTAACTATTGTTTTTATTGAAGGCTATCTAGTTCTAACTCCTTACAAAGCACTGGGCTTCCGTTAGATTTTTCACAGACCTCAATTAGTCCAACAGGCTCTTATCCAATGGACTGGGCAACCTCCATCGGATGCTACTTGGGAACCCGTCATCAAAATCTAGAAGGAATCTCCAAACTTTATCCTTAAGGATAAGGATAATGTTAAGGGGGAAAGTAATGATGCAGCCTAGATTTTAAGTACAACCCACGGCACAACCCAAGGCCAGGCACAAGCTCACATTACAAAATCAGCTATTGAAGAGAAGAGAAGGAGTAAACGTTTTAGAATGAAATTTGTTAAATTAGCTAAATATGAGCTATGAATAGGGACAAAAACAGTTATACCTGTCAAAGGAATGTTATATCAAATTACTCTATATTGTTATAACAGATGCATTATAAATAAAGAGAAGCATAACCATATTGGTATGCAAAATTTTATCAGAATTCCCCTTCTTCAAATTCTTCTCTATCTCCTCTATTTCTCTTCTCATCTAAATCCATTCTTATCCTTTCAGTAACTCTACAAGTGATTTTGATCTTTTACCACTAACTGCTATTCTATTCCTTTATATGGTTTTGATGTTGTTTTAGAGGTCAAATGATTGTGTACATTAGGTCTTATACTCTAGGACTTTGCTTTTCTAATGTTGAGTTTTGAGCTGGATAGGAAGAAGGTGTAGTGGAAGCAGTATGTTTTAAGTGTTAAATCGAGAGTAACAATAATGAAGTGACAATATTCGACCTCCACCACTTCAGAAAAATTGTTGGCATAATTTTTAGATTTGATTACAGAACCTTCAGGGTTATCACTGAGTCGAAGTTATAATTACAAAATTCCTTTAATGTCATTTTCTAGACTGATTATGGTGCGTCTTTACCATTATCCTCACCTTCAAAAGCATGAGATAGAAAAACAATGTGAGGTTATACTACAACAAGGAAAAATAAGACGAAGTTGATTTTTCTTCGCTTGTACTATTAGTGAGGAAACATGACGAGACATGGAAGTTTTGTGTGTACTATAGAGAGCTTAACATTCACATAGTAAAGGATAAGTTTCAGATCTCAATAGTGGATTATTTGTTAGTTGCATGGAGCACGATATTTCACAAAGTTAGTTCTTTGTTTGAGATACCGTCAAATTAGAATAAATTATCGAGATATAGAGAATACAACTTTTAAGACGAACTTGATAATGCCCTTTGGGTTGATCAATGCCCCCTACTATTCAAAGTTTGATGAATAACGTGTTTTAGGCCTTATTTAAGTCATCTTTAATGACATTTTAGTATATAGTAAGACTTGGATTGAGTATATTTAGTACATGCATTTAGTTTTTGAATTGTTGGAGTTCACCATCTTTTTCTTAGGAAATCAAAGTGTGCATTTGAGAAGAATAGGTGGCTTACTTGGGTCATGTTATGCATGGTGAAAGAGTGGAAGTGAATGTAAATAAAATTGAGGCAATAGTAGAGTGGCCAATAATACCATAATTGACCAAGGCTCTTAGGAGCTTCCTGAGTTTACTGAGGTATTAGAAGAAGTATGTAAAAAATTATAGGCAAATAGTAGTATGGTACCTATAACTAGCCTGTTGACAAAAAAATTCATACCAACGGGAATGAGAACTATTTGGCTTTCTCTAATTTATCATACATTCTTTTTACAAAAAACTTGCACCCCTTTTTATGGGTGATTTTATCATAGGAGCGTGTCTCTAGATCTGTAATTTTGCTTTCATACATTCTTTTTATAAAAAACTTGCGTCCCCTTTCATGGGTGACTTGCAGATCTAGAGACACGCAAGTCACCCATGAAAGGGGATGCTAAGTTTTTTATAAAAAGAATGAAAGCGATAATTATGTTAGAGAATTATTGATGAGCGAGTGCGGCCAGTGGACATGGCTATGGAAAGTTAAAGTTGGGAAGAGAAGAAGATTATTAACATTTCGTGGACTAGTAATAAAGACGTGGAATAATGCTTTCTTGGTCTTTTCCTATTGTTTTCCTGACCTCTATATGTCTTCGTCAACAGCAAAGCAGAGATGCTGAGCTGATGGACAAGGCACGGTGCTTTCCAAAGTCTAACAGTAACTTCAACCACAAATGATCAAAGAACAAAAGACAAGTAAAATGTGGACAACAGCTTAGTTTGTTGAAAGCAACGTCACAAAGATGAAGTAACAAAATTTATAACAAAATATTCAAATATGTTTGTTTTGCACGTTATTAAAATCCCTTTCTTTATAGCTTAAACTTGTGAAGTTTATA
>JANZXR010067420.1:0-11816 GCA_027575705.1 Erythroxylum echinodendron | reverse complement strand
ATTAATTATTTAATAAATTTTATTCTATTATATGTGATTTATATTTAAAAATTATTTATTTATATTTTTATTTATATCGAAATATATATAAACAATTATAGAATAATTTTTTATATATTTTCTATTTTCATTAATAAAAATTTTATAAATTAATAATAATATTTTATATAGTTAATAATAAAATGTATATAGTTAATAATAAAACAATAAAATTTTATTATTTTAAAATAGAAAATATACAAAAAATTATTTATCACAGTTGTGCGTAATTTTTTAGTTGAACATGATTTCTATTTTAAAACCATAGTTTTAAACCTCTTGTAACAACTATTTTAATATCAGGAGTATAATAGTCATTTATTATACATTCCATTCCATACTATCCATCTTTCAAACAATGTTTCACTACATTATATTATGAACCCTTCTATTTATCTCAAACAACTTTTTACTATATTACATTTTATTCCATTATAAATCATTCGCTTCCGTTCTATTCCGTTCCGTTTTGTTCTATTAATTAATGTCCAACCAAACAGGCCCTTAATTAATTTGAGAAGAAGAGTCGCATGCTCAAATACTTGAAGAGCAACTGCTTCAAGTTGCCGAGGATGATTTGGTCTTGAAGATTTCTGTGGATTCTCACATATCCTTTGTCGATTACTTTGGATTGTCTGACGATCTACAATGTTGATTCCAAGCCCTCAATCCTCCATCTTCTTCTAGTACCATCGTGATCCCCGAATAAAATGTTAATGTTAATTTTGATCAACAATTAGACAATCTCCTATCTCGATTTGCTGCCCTCAAACCTTCGTCGTCTTCTTCTTCTTCTTCTTTGACGCCAACAACAACGGTTACTTCTACTGAATCGAAAATTGATCTCTGAGAAAAGATGATGAAGATGAGGTAGAGAAGACCATTCAGTGGGCTAAAGACTCCGCTCGTCTAAAACTTTCTGCAACATTCAATAACCATGATGATGAGATAACGGGTGATGACGACGATGATAAACCCAAGGTGGATCTTCGTCAAAACCATAAATGACTTTGTTTTCCCTCGATTTTTAATGTTAAGCAAGCGGCTGTGTATTTGGATATTTGTTTATGGAATTTGGGATCTATCTCTGTACGAGGATTTGTCCTTTAAGTTATAAAACATTGCATGGTTGAAGTTGAACCAACATTTTGAATAATATAAATATATAGCTAGATAAAAGCAACCTACTGTTCCAATCCTTTTGGCATAAGTATAATCCTCAACAAAACTTGTAAGAATATAATCGCTAAAATAATTATGTAAAATACTTTTAATTCTTAGCTCAAATTAATTTGAATCCTACTATAGTTCTTCCTGATCTGTAAATATGGAGAACATTGTGGTAAAAAACCATTCTTCGCTCATTTGTTATAAGAGAACAAGGAAACTACAAACTCTATAATGTGAAAAGGAGTAATTACTTTATTTAATTATGACAAACAAAATTTAATCTAACAATTATTATACACGTCTAAATTTACGTTGCTTAACATGTCAACAATGTTAACGAAAACAAATGATCAATCATTCATCATAAGAGAGAAACTCTAACTGCTCTTTAAACTTGGCAACCGGGCATAGAATTAAGAAAAAGCAGAATGAAGAACATTCCTCTATGGGTGAATATTCAAAACATTCCTTTAGAATATTGGACTACCAAGGGCTTATGTATGCGAGTTAGTTACTTAGGGAAACATATATGTATGGATGAAAACATTGTGTTGAGGAAAAGGGTAGGATTTGCTCGTTTATGTGTGAATATGGACATTTCTAAAGAAATGAAGGACAACATCCCTATCTTAAAGTTGGCAAATGCACACTCTCTTAGAGAGGATAAAGTTACGGTAACGTATTAATGGAAATCATCTCTTAAAGCTCAAGGTAAAGAATGGAAACCAATGGGGAAAGTATTCATTAGAGGCTACTACTTTTGGGAGGTGATGGGAATGGAAAAGCATATTTCGAAAGTCAGTAAAGAAAATGAGGAGGCAGAACAAGTATCTGAAAATCATGTTTTAGCTCAGGTTGATAAAGATTCTCCTATAAATGGGGAGAGAGTTCATAAGGAGAATAGACTGGATTCCATCCAGTAGGAAGGAGTTCTCCAAAATCCAGAGTGTGCTCAAAATAAATCAATATTGAATGAGGGGAAGAATATTCTAGAAACTAGTGGAATTAATCCAAATGGCGGAGCTCTACATCCCATACATAATGAACAAAGACTACAAAAGGCTGAGTTGCAAAATGGAGGTTCTCAAGAGGAGAAATTTGACCAGGTTACCTCTTAGAAAAGAAATAGGAGTAGTAGGAAAGGCTCCAAAGAAAAGAATAATCTCTTATATCCCTGATTGTATGGAATGTCTGTGGAATAAATAACCCTTCTAAGCTTAATGAGATAAGGGATTTTGTTCTAAGGGAAATGTCTCTAGTTTTTTGTCTTTTGGAAACTAAGATTAGAGAAGTTAATTTGAATAAACTATGTTGTTTGGATAGCAAATGACAATTTATTACAAACCACCAGAGTCATGCCTATGGAAGGATAATTATTGCTTATGATGGTGAATTTTTGGAGGTGAGGGCCCTGGAATACTATTAGCAATTTATTCACACTGAGCTCTATTTCAAAATGGAAAATTCTTGTGCTTTAGCTATATTTATCTATAGTTTTAATATTGTGTTTCAAAGAACTTAACTATGGAATTCACTACAAAGAATTAAGGCTTCAATTAATGCTTCATTGTTAGTTAGTGGTGACTTTAACTCCACTCTTTTTAGATCGGAAGCAGAAGGAAATTGCAACTTACTCAACTATTCTTTTGATAAGTTCGACTGTATATAGGAGGTGGAACTTATTGACTTAAAATTTGAAGGCCATCAGTTCATTTGGTCAAACAAACAAAGCTCTATTTGGCACATCAGAAAAAATTAGATAGGGTAATGGTTAATATGGAATAGTTGAATAATTTCTCAAGAAGCTCAATCAAATTTCTAGACCCTAGAATTTCTGACCATACTCGTATGAGGATTGATAATTTATTTACTTCTACCAGAATCCATCACCTTTTCAGGTTTAACAAATTTTTGATAAATATGGAGAGATATCAAGAAGTAATAATGAAGGGTTTAGAGTGTGAGTTTTATAGGACTAAATAGTACATTTACCTTCAAAAGCTCAAGTCTATTAAAAAGGAATTGAAGACTTTTAACTTAATGAGAGGTCAGAATATCTCTAAGGAGATAGAATCAGCTAGAGAGAAACTTTCAGACATATAGAAATCATTGGCTGATAATCCCACAGATGGTTTATAGGTATAACTGAAAAGGAAGCCCTTAAGAACTACTTGCAATTGGTGGATAATCATTATTATTTATTGAAGTAGAGAGCTAGAGTTAATTGGATAAAGGATGGGAACAGTGATAGGTGTGTATTAGGATATGTTTTTTTAGGTAACTGGCATGTGTTTTCTAGCATAATTGTTGTTTATTATTCTAGTTTATGATTCATTTTATATATTTTCATCGAGTTTGATTTCCATTATTGTTCTTGTGTGTTTGCTGCTAATTGAGGGTAAGAATTTATTATTTTTATGTAGGAAGGAAGAGGGGGCAACTTAGAGTTTGAACAAAAGATTAAAGAAGAGAAGACAAGAAGAGTTCATCTGGGACAAATTCCCACTTTCGTGGGAACCATGCAAATTCCCACGGACATGGGAAATCATAGCAGAAATGAGGAGTGCATCTGTGTGCAATTTCTATGCTATTGGGAATCATGCAGATTCCCATGGATGTGGGATTTGTAATCTGAGGCAATCTACGAGGTTTCAGTAAATCTAAGATTTTTAAGCTATAGAAACATCATTAAACCTCCATCTTTAAAGGAGACGACACCTACCTATAGAAACACCATCCTTGAGTGGAAAACATATGTTCGGATCAATGAGAAGGGATTAAAGACAAGGATCGTCATCAAGATTAGGCAAAATAGCACATCAACACCAAAATTGCAGATTTTGGCAAAGAAGAGAAGGAGTATTTCTATTCAAATTTCTTTCATTTGAATCTTCTCTATTCTTTGTAAAAATGGTTTATTTAATTATGATTTTATGGAGACCATGTTTGGTTGATTTCGTTTTAAGGATTGCTTTTAAATTATTTTTTCAAAACTCCTATTTTATTGAATTGAATAAAGTGTCTTTGATGATTGTTGTTTTAAATTGTTGTCTTGTAACAAATCGAGAGAGTGAGTGCGATGAAATTCATATAGGATTGTACAATGAGATTTGGCGACCTATACACTAACAATCATCATGTTAATTGAATAGTTAGAAGAGAGATCTCAATTAATCAATTGATCACCTATAAAATAGTTTAATAACTAGTTGAATCAGTAGAGTCATTGGGTAGGTTGAGATATCGTTCATTCGATTTTCGTTAATTCAATTAGGGACAAATAGTTACACCTTGAGAGAGAGTAATTAATACATTTGGTAATCTAGGGTGAGACACAATTCAATTAATAAAATAAGAGGGGGACAAAATAAAGAAAAAGTAATCTTAGCATTTAGATTCTTGATTTCAGATTTTCTGCAATTGCGATATTGTCCATTATTTACATTAGTCTCTTTTAATTTTAATTTAAATTTTCAAATTATTTGCATTTCATAATTTAAATTTTTTTAAAAGTTGTGTTTAAATTAAACGGTGTCCAGGCATAAATCCCTGTGGGATCGATATCCGCTCTTTTTAACTACAAGTCATGACCCATTCACTTGCGATTTTTGAGCGTCAAACAAGTAGATAGGTTTTACTATCAACACGTTTTGGACGTCGTTGTCGGGGATTGATTGTTGAGCATCGTGCTTAATTTAGATTACTTTGATTTAAGAGTTTTTGATATTTTTCCTTGTGTATTTGTAGGTGCATGAGCACAAGGAGTATACGAAGGATGAAAGAAGCTATAGAGGACAAATTTTCTGACATTAAGAAGCATGAAAGAAAAATAAGAAGGGCAAAGCATCTAAATTTCTCAAATCAAGATATGACTGAAGAAGGAGAGCAAGGAGGACTAGAAAGGACACTCCTGGATTTCATGAGGCTAAGTTTTAGTCATCAAGGAGTGGCAAGGCTGGTAGTCCGAGTGAATAATTTTGAGATACATCTGACACTACTCAACATTCTACAAAACAGTGTGCAGTTATACGGGCTATCCAACGAGGATCTGAATGCCCACATTGCAAATTTTTTAGAGATCTGTGACACATTAAAATTCAACGGAATGTCTGACGATGAGGTGAAGCTGCGACTATTTTCATTCACATTAAAGGATCGGGCTAAAGCATAGTAGATCGCGACTTGGGAGCAGCTCACCCAATTATTCCTCGCCAAGTATTTTCCATTGAAAAAGACGACGAGGATTATCAAGGAGATAATAAATTTCCAGTAAAATGACGTATAATGTTTTTATGAAGCTTGGGAGAGATTTAAGGAACTTCAGAGGAGCTGTATACATCACAACCTCCCTAGGGAATTTCTACCTCAAACATTCTATAATGGAGTGAATCCTCGCATAAAGGGCACAATTGATGCAACAGATGGAGGTTCACTGATGAGAAAAATGGTAGAAGCAGCTCATGGTTTATTGGGGGAGTTGGCAAGTAACAACTTCATGTAGTCGAGCGAGAGGAGTAGACAAGGACAAAAGGAACAAAAAGTTATGATACCTATTGACTCAGTTATTGCCTTGTAGGCTCAAATCAAGGCTTTGACGAAGCAGCTAAACAACATGCAAGGAGCATCCACCTTAGTAGTTAAGGCAATGCAAGCATAATGTGAGCTATGTGGGGAAAACAACCACAGCTCAGCCGAATGTTTCTTATTGCGAGCTAGCGAGACTGAACAGGTAAGCTATTTAGGCCAACTGTAGTGAGGTAATAACTCATATTCGAACACATATAATTCTAGTTAGAAAAACCACTCGAACTTTTCTTGGAGTAACAATAATGCAGGTGGCCAAAAAGACCACAAGGATCGTCAAGATTCCAGCAAAAGCGAATCGGAGTGTTGGAAAATAAGTTGGATAAGTTTATAGAGATGTTTAATTCCAAACTGGCAGTTCAAGAAGAGAGTCAGAAAAAGATGTATGAAAGCCAAGAGGAAAATCAACAGAGGATGGAGGCAATTTTTGATTAGATTGTGAAGAATTATGCCCCGTCAATCCATAATTTGGAAGTCCAGGTATGTCAATTTACTGATGCTGTATTTTCTCAAAATGCAAATCACTTACCAAGCAATAATGAGGTTATTCCAAGGGAGCAACTCAAAACAATTACACTTCGGAGTGGCAAGCTAATGGAAGAACCAAGTACAAAAAAAGACAACCAAGAAAAAGAGAATAGTACGGAGATAGAATAAGAAAGGGGAAAGGGCAGGTCGTATGTACGACCACCACCGTACAAGCCCAAACTCCCATATCCACCTAGAGTGAAGCAACATCAGGTGGATACCCAGTTTTCCAAATTTTTAGAGAAATTGAAGAAGTTACAAATTAATTTGTCATTGGTGAAAGCTTTGGAGTGCATGCCCAAGTATGTAAAGTTTTTGAAGGATATACTCACGCACAAACATACTTGGGAAGACAATCAGACAGTTACATTGACGGAGAACTGGAGTTCTATTATTTCAAGACAAATGCCTTTAAAATTGTAAGATACAAGGAGCTTTACTATTCTATATGTTAGCAATTTTGAATTTTCCAAATGTTTATGTGATTTAAGTGCAAGTATTAATTTGATGCTTTTGTCTATTTTCAAGAAATTGGGATTAGGAGAGGTTAAGCTGACTTCCATGCTGATTCAGCTTACAGATCAATCAATAAAAAGGCCACTTGGAGTTGTGGAAGACGTATTGGTTAAAGTGGATAAATTTATAATGCCGGTTGATTTTGTTGTGTTGAATTTTGAAGCTGATAAAAATTGTCCGTTAATTTTGGGTAGGCCCTTTATATATACTGGTAGGGAATTAGTTGATGTTCATGAAGGAAAACTTATATTGAGAATTGGTGATGAGCATGTTGAGTTTAATATGAAAAAATCTTTGAAGAAACTGATGGATGAAAATGTGTGTATGAAAATTAACGTAGTAGATGAGTGTGTGAAGGAAATTAAAGGAGGAGTTGATGAGGTGAATGGAGTACACAAAGATGAAAGTGCAAACAAAAAGGATGTTTGTGAGGAAGTGGAGCTAGAACATTTAGAGAGAACTGGAGCACCTACACCACCTTTTACCGTTAAACCTCCCACTTTAGAGCTTACACCTTTACCTTCCCATTTGAGATATACCTTTTAGGAAAGAACCACACTTTACCTATCATTATCTCCAACGAATTAAATTGTGAGCAAGAAGAGAAAGTGGTGGAGACTATTAGGAAAAGGATGAGAGTTGTAAGGTGGCAAATTTTTTATATTCAGGGGATTAACCCCAATGTGGTGATGCACAGAATTAATTTGGAAGAAGGTTGTAGAATTGTGAGAGAATGACAGAGAAGGTTAAATCTGAATATTCAAGAGGTTGTAAAGAAGGAAGTGGTAAAACTTCTAGATGCAGGAATAATTTACCCCATTTCAGATAGTGAGTGGGTAAGCCCAATAGAGTGTGTGTCAAACAAAGGTGACGTGAAAGTGATAGAAAATGAAGAAGGGGAAAAGATTTCCACTAGGACTGTCACAAGGTGGCGAGTGTGCATTGACTATAGAAAGTTAAATGGACCAAATGATTGAGAGAGCGGCTGGTCATTCTTTTTATTACTTTTTGGAAGGATATTCAGGATACAATCAAATATTTATATATTTGAAAGATCAAGAAAAGACTACTTTTACATGTCCATACATAACTTTTTCATATCAAAAGATGCCTTTCGGTTTATATAATGCACCTGGTACATTTCAAAGGTACATGATGGCCATATTTGCAGACAAGAATGAAAACTTTATGGAGGCATTTATGGATGATTTTTCTTTTTTTGGAGAGTCTATTGATCGTTGCTTCCTGAACTTGGATAAAGTGCTCCAAAGATGTGAGGAGTCACATTTAGTTTTAAATTGAGAAAAATGTCATTTCATGGTCCAAGAGGGAATTGTATTAAGCCACAAGATTTCATATAAAGGGATTGAAATGAATCGAGATAAGACATAAGTAATTGAAAAGTTACCACCTCCCTCCAACATCAAGGATGCCCGAGCTTTCCTTAGTCATGCAGAGTTCTACTAATGGTTCATTAAAGATTTTTCCCTCATTGTAAAACCTCCGACTCATCTATTGGTAAAATATGTGTCTTTTGTTTTTGATGATGACTGTTTGAATGCTTTTAACAGGTTGAAGAAGGCATTCATAATAGCACCAATTATGGCATCATCGGATTGGTCTCTTCCATTTAAGATTATATGTGACCCAAGTGACTATGCAGTTGGGTGTGTACTAGGTCAGCAGAAGGAAAAAAGGTCACATTCTATCTATTACGCAAGTAAGACATTAACAGGAGTACAATTAAATTATACAACTACTAAAAAAGAACTGATTGCAGTGGTATTTGCTTATGAAAAATTTTGTTCTCATTTGTTAGGTTCACAAGTTATTGTGTTTACAAACCATCCAGCATTGCGTTACCTTTTCGCTAAGAAGGATGCCAAGGCCAGGCTTATTCGATGGGTACTTTTACTCCAAGAGTTCAATATTGAAATCAAAGACAAGAAAAGAGCAGAAAATGTCATAGCGGATCACTTATCAAGGCTTGAAGTTGGACATCATGAAGAAGAAGAGGAAATTCAAAAAAGCTTTCTTGACAAGACTTTGATGAGGGTAGATAACCTTTTCCTTCCCTGGTTGGCAGATATTGTGAATTACCTCTCAGGTGGTATTCTTCCATCTGATTTATCATATCAACAAAGGAAGCATTTCTTATTTTAGTGCGCTCATTATATTTGGGATGAACCTGCACTTTATAAGATCTGTGCTGACAGTTTAATTCGCATGTGTGTTCTTAAAGAAGAAATGTCTGAGATCTTAACTCAATGTTATAGCTCATCGTATGTAGCGCATTATGGAGCTAACAAGACTGCGGTGCGAATTTTGGAGTGTGGATTATATTGGCTAACTCTGTTTAAAGATGCTCAAGATTTTGTGCTTAAGTGCAATAGATGTCAAAGAGTTGGCAACATATCAAAACGAGATGAAATGCCACTTTCGAATATCGTGGAGGTGGAGATATTTGATATATGGGGTCTGGACTTTATGGGACCATTCCCACCTATGAAGGCAATACCTAGATTTTGGTTGGATTTGATTATGTTTCTAGATGGGTCGCAGCGATCTCTACTCTAACCAATGATAGAAAAGTGGTTCAGAAGTTCATTAAGAAGATTTTTACTAGATTTGGGGTGCCTAGAGCTATCATAAGTGATGGGGGAAGTCACTTTAACAACAAACCATTTGATAACCTTCTGAGCAGATACAACGTTTATCATAGAGTGGCTATCCCATACCATCCCTAAATTAGTAGTCAAGTGGAGGTGGTGAATAGAGAGCTGAAAAAGATTTTGGAGAAAACTGTGAACATTTTACGAAAAGATTGGTCAATGAAACTAGACGATGTACTGTGGGCTTACAGAACAGCTTTTAAGACCCCCATAGGCACAACACCATATCGGCTCGTGTATGGCAAGGCATGTCATTTACCATTAGAATTGGAGTATATTGAGCAATCAAGAAATTGAACATAGATTGGAAGCTGGCAGGAGAAAAGCGGTTGTTACACATCGACGAGTTGGAAGAGTTGAGGTATGATGCTTATGAAAATGCCAAGCTATATAAAGAAAGGGCTAAGAAGTGGCATAATGGCCATATTAAGAAGGAGGAATTTAAGAGTGGGGATTTAGTACTTTTGTTTAACTCAAGACTTCGACTATTTCTCAGAAAACTCAAGTCAAGATGGAGTGGGCCTTTTAAAGTTCTTCAAGTATTTCCTTATGGAGTTGCGGAGCTAGAAAATGATAATGGGGAAACATTCAAGGTCAATGGGCACCGCTGTAAACCATATTTTGGAGGGACATATCCACAAGCAAGGGAAGTTATCTCTCTCCTATCTTCCACTTTTTCATGTGTTGTTTTTGTGTAGTTTTTGTTTGAGTTCTTTGATTTGATTGTTTCCAAATTAAGATTGATTGATGTTCATGTTGATTTTGTTTGGATTTTAATTTTTTTTCTTCTGAATATTTGATATTGGATTTGTTTTCTATGTTTAGGAACTAAATTGTTTAGTGCCTAGGTTTAATGAGCCATAAGTTTGGATGATAATATGATATGATCTTTTATTCAATGTGGTTTTATTAGTTGATTTATTACGATTCAATTATGTGTTTATATTCTTAAACTGATATCTCCTAAATATGAGTCCAATGTTTGATTTCATATCAATGAGAATGAGAAAATTTTTCGTGTGAATAGATCTACTATAGTTGAGAGGAGTTGCATATAAACCAAAGTTAGATTGACATAAATCCTCTAGATTAGGGTTAAACCTAATAGTGAAATTCACGAATCCAGTAATGCAATCTTATGAGTTTTAACTTTTGACTATAAAGAGATTTCAGTTAATGGAATTCAGCACCTAGGTACTACTTATCTGATATCAACTAAACATAGTATTTTCTTTATCCTAGTTCATTATTGTGTCAACGTTAGTTTAGTTTGTTTAATTTAACTTTAAGTTAAATTAAAATCTTGATATGATAGTTAGATAATAAAAAAGGTTAATATTAGTACTTACAATCCTCATGGAATTAACCCATACTTGTTATTGCTAGCTACCACTACACTGTACACTTGCGATTAAAATTTATAAATTCTTATAAGCACAAAATAAATCAATCCCAATGCAACATATTCTTATGTCCCCACAAACTCTTGATCATAAAGACCTATCATTGTGAAGAACTCTGAATAACTCATCTAAACCATCTCCCCCAATATTTAGAACTGGATGGTGTTTGGCCAGTCTAAATTGTAACAGCCTTTCTCAGTAAAGAATGTGGAGAGCACTTTGAAGCTCCCAGTACGAGGGCTCCACGATCTCAAAGAAGTGAGACCATGCTTCAATGTTCATAAGGTCCCAAACCTATTGGGCTAAGCCAATCTGCTTTACCTCCTCCTAATTAATGCTTTCACTGGTCTCGAACTTCTTGTCCTTGAGCCTTTAGTATTACTCCTTAAAGGCTCCGACATTAAACAATAACCTATTGGGTCACTCCAGCTGATAAACTAAGTTTTCAAGCTTTTGTGGCTATTGATATCGAGTTGAGTATCTAAAAGACCTTTCCCTTTGTTGTCTCTTTCAAGGTACCTCTTTTACTCTTCGTTGTCCCATTATTGTGCCTGAAACATAAAGTAGCCATAGGCTCTGGGGAGTTCAAGACTCCAATAACACACTGAGCTCAAAAGCTCTAAATGGTGGCTGCTCTGGTCACAACTCCCATTAATCTGATCATGCATTCATGAATGAAGTGCATGCCACACTATGAAACACATTTCAATAGATCACATTAATCATGATCATAGTTGATCATGAGCACAGTCACAAAGAAAACACTTTCGCAATTAGGCACAACTTCAATCAGTCACATCACAATGTATCACATAGATCACATCATATTATATCAATCATGATCATAATAGATCATGATCTCACATCAACTAATCACATTAACACAAATCACAGTTAATCACAT
>JANZXR010067389.1:0-11818 GCA_027575705.1 Erythroxylum echinodendron | reverse complement strand
AGTTAATACACAAATTGGCTTTAAAATACAACACGCCCAACGTTTTTATATAAAGTTTTTTAACTTTACTCTTAATTAAGGTAGCAAAGCTAGGCCATGCAATAGGCTTAAAACCTTGACACAGATGTTCAAATCATCTCCTTAATACTAGAAGGCCAAGACTCGAACTTGAGCTAGAAAGCCCAAAACTTTCAGTACTTCCTTATATACTACCTCCTACCACAGTAAAGTCAGCTAAACAAGCTATTGGGCCCATACCCCGAAAATGCCCTCCCGGGCCTTTACCAATAAACCCACTTTCCTGATTAACAATCTCATCCAGCATTATCCTAAGCACCATCCTCGTAGCCACATCCACACACTGAATTATAGCCTGAACCTGCCTAGAAATCAACATACTATCTATAATCCCCATAATCTCAAAACCACACCACCCCCGTGCCACAGAAGCGGCAACAAAATACTTCCTAACCCAAACTCTAGCCTCCATAGCAATACTTTTCGCAGCAACAATAAACGCCTTAAATACATCCCACTGAGAAATCACACTTATATCAGAACTAACCCCAACAACAATTATAACCTTAGCCCTAATAATAAAAATAGCAGCAGCCCCATTCCACTTCTGACTTCCAGAAGTGGCACAAGGATCAACAACATTAACAAGCCTTACAATCCTAACATGACAAAAACTAGCACCCATATCAATCCTACTTTCACTATCAAACAAAATCAACCAAACTACTCTACTAACCATGGCAATTCTATCAATTACCATAGGAGGACTAGGAGGACTTAACCAAACCCAACTACGAAAACTAATAGCCTTCTCATCAATCGCTCACACCGGATGAATCCTATCTACACTAGCCATCGCACCCAACATCTCCACACTAGCACTCTTCATTTACATTATATCCACCACCCCAATCTTCTTAATACTCCACTCAACAACATCCACCACAATAAAAGACCTAGGAACCATATGAACAACCTCCCCTCAACTCACATCAGCCCTCACACTATCCATCCTATCTCTAGGAGGACTACCTCCCCTCACAGGCTTCATACCAAAATGACTCATCCTAAACAAAATAGTATTTTTCAACCTCACAATAGAAGCAACCATCATAGCCATAATATCTCTACTAAGCCTGTACATTTACCTACGACTAACATACATCTCCTCACTTACACTCACCCCACACACCAACACAATGACAATAAAATGGCGAACGAGCCCAAAACCAAAACCACTAACCACATCTACACTAATAATCATAACCACACTTATACTACCAATAACTCCATCACTATAAAAGAAACTTAAGTTATACCAAACTAGGAGCCTTCAAAGCCCCCAAAAAAGACCACACTTTAGTTTCTGAGAACTTGCGAACATCACATCTTCTGCTTGCAACACAGACATTTTACTTAAACTAAAGCTCTCCTAGATCGGCGGGCCTCGATCCCACAAAACACTAGTTAACAACTAACTGTCCAAGCCTAACGGACTTCGATCTACTTCTCCGTTTTAACGGAGAAAAACGGAGAAGTCCCGGGCGAAATTGCCTTCTTCAGGTTTGCAGCCTGATGTTCGGGACTGGCAGCAAGGGGTGTTCACCCCTATAAATAAATTTACAATTTACCGCTTACATTCAGCCATACTACCTGTGTACATTACCCGTTGACTTTTCTCAACAAACCACAAAGATATCGGCACATTATACCTTCTATTTGGCGCATGATCCGGATTAGTAGGTGCCTGCTTAAGTGTTTTAATACGAATAGAACTAACACAACCAGGCTCACTATTCGGCAGCGATCAGATTTTTAATGTGCTCGTAACAGCCCACGCATTCGTAATAATTTTCTTCATAGTCATACCAGTTATAATCGGGGGGTTCGGAAACTGACTTATCCCCCTAATAATTGGAGCACCCGATATAGCATTCCCACGAATAAACAACATAAGCTTTTGACTTCTTCCACCAGCGTTACTACTTCTCCTGTCCTCATCCTACGTCGAAGCAGGTGCCGGTACCGGCTGAACCGTGTACCCACCCCTATCAGGCAATATAGTCCACTCAGGTCCCTCGGTTGATCTAGCTATTTTCTCCCTACACTTAGCCGGAGCATCATCAATTCTAGGAGCAATTAACTTCATCACTACATGCATCAATATAAAACCAACATCCATGCCAATATTTAACATCCCTTTATTTGTCTGATCAGTATTAATCACAGCCATCATACTACTACTAGCCCTACCCGTACTAGCAGCAGCAATCACCATGCTCTTAACTGATCGAAACCTAAACACATCATTCTTTGATCCCTGCGGAGGAGGGGACCCTGTATTATTCCAACACCTATTCTGATTTTTCGGACACCCAGAAGTTTACATTTTAATCTTACCAGGATTCGGCATCATTTCAAGCATCATTACATACTACACCGGAAAAAAAAACACCTTCGGATACACAAGCATAATCTGAGCTATAATATCAATCGCCATCCTCGGATTCGTAGTATGAGCACACCACATATTTACAGTCGGCCTAGACATTGACAGTCGAGCTTACTTCACAGCAGCCACAATAATCATCGCGGTCCCAACCGGAATTAAAGTATTCGGTTGACTAGCTACACTAACTGGCGGCCAAATTAAATGACAAGCACCAATCTACTGAGCCCTAGGATTTATCTTCCTATTCACCGTAGGCGGTATAACCGGCATTATCCTAGCAAACTCATCCCTAGATATCGTCTTACACGACACATACTATGTAGTAGCACACTTCCACTACGTTTTATCAATAGGAGCAGTATTTGCCATCATAGGAGGCGTAACACACTGATTCCCACTATTCACCGGATACTCACTCAACCAAACCCTTACAAAAACCCAATTCTGAGTAATATTTGTAGGAGTAAACATAACATTCTTCCCCCAACACTTCCTGGGACTATCAGGAATACCACGTCGATACTCTGACTTCCCGGACGCCTTCACCCTATGAAACACTATCTCATCAATTGGATCAACTATCTCACTAGTCGCAGTACTTATATCCCTATTTATTGTATGAGAAGCAATAACATACAAACGAACACTGCCCATCCCACTAGGAAAAAAAACCCACGTAGAATGATTCTACGGAACACCACCACCACACCACACCCACACTGAACCAACATTCATATTAAACAATATGTATACCCCAATCCGTGAATACATCACATATATAGAATGACCCTGACCCAAGAAGAGGCAGATTTAAACCACCATCTACTGATTTCAAGTCAGCCGCATATTCAATGCTTTCCTCTCGAGAACCTAGTAAATATATTACGTAGCTTTGTCATAGCTAAATAACAGATAAATCTGTGGCTCCCAGTGCCACATGCAACCCAACTATCACTACAAGAGGCCACAGGACCCACAATAGAAGAAGTCGTATTCTTACACGACCACGTCCTCCTTCTCACTTTCTTAATATCCTTAGTTATTTTACTCTTTGCCACAACAGCCATTACAGCTACCGTAACACACAATGACCCAACAGAAGAAGTAGAACAACTAGAAGCAGCCTGAACTGCTGCCCCCATCATAATCCTAATCCTAACTGCCCTTCCATCTGTCCGATCCCTGTACCTGATAGAAGAAGTATTTGACCCGTACGTAACAATCAAAGCAACAGGCCATCAATGATACTGAAACTATGAATATACAGACGGAACGAATATCTCATTCGACTCCTATATAATCCAAACACAAGACCTGCCAAATGGCGCCCCACGCTTACTTGAAGTAGACCACCGAATAGTCATACCATCCAACCTACAGACCCGAGTTGTAGTTACCGCAGAAGATGTCCTACACTCATGAACTATCCCGTCATTAGGAATTAAAGTAGACGCCGTACCTGGACGACTCAACCAACTTCCACTAGCCACATCCCGAACAGGAGTATTCTACGGCCAATGTTCAGAAATTTGTGGCGCTAACCACAGCTTTATACCCATCGTGGTAGAAGCCGTACCACTAAAATACTTCGAACAATGACTAACCACAGAACAATACATCAAGAAGCTTCTATAGCATTAGCCTTTTAAGCTAAAGATGAAATAAAATTCCTTGATGAATGCCACAACTAGATATTGTATATATCTTCACAAACTATATCTGGACCTGATTCATCCTTATATCACTAGTATGAAAAATCAAGAACACCCTCTTCAACAAAAGCCCCGAAGAGACCCTCTCCATAGAAGACCTGAAAGCAGAATTAACCTGAATTCTACCATGAACATAAACATATTCGAACAATTTTCAAGCCCAGAAATCATATTCATTCCCACCAGCCTAATATCGATACTCATACCAATCCTTTTTATCCGACCCAACACAACACTACTCGGAAACCGCCTCACTACAACCATAAACTGATTTTTCAAAACCGTTCTACTAAACATAATACACCAACTATCCCCAACAGGTCAAAAATGATCCCGCTTCTTAATAAGCCTACTCCTATTTATCCTCCTATCCAACCTATTAGGCCTATTACCATACACGTTCGCCCCCACCTCCCAACTATCAATAAACATAGCCCTAGCTATCCCTATATGAATAGCAACCGTAATCACAGGACTAACCACAAAAACATCATCAACACTAGCCCATATATTACCAGAAGGCTCACCAACCCCATTAATCCCATTCATAATCATAATTGAAACCGTCAGCCTATTTATACGACCAATCGCACTAGGCGTGCGACTGACCGCCAATATCACAGCCGGCCACCTACTCATAACAATAATCAGCTCTGCCACCCTCAGCTTCTTCAACCTTTACAACACACTATCAATCCTAATAATAATCCTACTATTCCTACTTACACTCCTAGAAATAGCCGTAGCCTGCATTCAGGCCTATGTTTTTGTACTACTAGTCACCCTCTACCTACAAGAAAACACATAACCCCATAATGACCCACCAACTCCATCAATATCACATAGTTGACCCCAGCCCTTGACCCTTAACAGGAGCCCTGGGCTCCCTACTCACAGCCTCAGGCCTAGCACTATGATTTCACACAAACACCACCATCATTTTAAAACTAGGCCTAATCACGCTAATCCTAACCCTTATCCAATGATGGCGAGACGTCGTACGGGAGGGCACCTTCCAAGGCCATCACACAAAAGGCGTACAAAAAAACATACGCTATGGAATAATACTATTTATTGTATCCGAAGTATTCTTTTTTCTAGGTTTTTTCTGAACACTATATCACGTAAGCCTGGTCCCAACCCCAGAACTAGGAGCTGAATGACCTCCAACCGGAATCACCCCACTAAACCCACTAGAAGTACCCCTACTCAACACAGCAGTTTTACTATCCTCCGGCGCCACCGTAACATGATCACACCATGCAACAATACAAGGTAACAAAAAAGAAGCAACATACGCCCTAATAATCACCATCGCACTAGGCATCTACTTCACAGCCCTTCAACTATCAGAATATATAGAAACCCCTTTCACAATCTCAGACAGCGTCTACGGATCCCTATTCTTTGTAGCCACGGGCTTCCACGGATCTCACGTAATAATCGGAACCACATTTCTAATAGTTTGTCTAGCACGCCTTATCAACTTCCACTTCACAACGTCCCACCACTTCGGATATGAAGCAGCAATTTGATACTGACACTTCGTCGACGTAGTTTGATTATTCCTATTCGTCTCAGTTTACTGATGAGGCTCATATTTCTTTAGTATAAACAGTACAATTGCCTTCCAAGCACTCAGTCCCTCACGGGAAGAAATAATAACCTTAATTCTACTACTAACCCTGTCAATAATCGTAGTAATCATCATCTACATCACAAACACACTTATAGTTATTAAACCAGACATTAACAAACTCTCACCATACGAATGCGGATTTGACCCACTAGGAGACGCACGATCACCAATCTCAATCCAATTCTTCTTAGTAGCCATCTTATTTATCCTCTTTGACCTAGAAATTGTCCTACTACTCCCAATCCCATGAAGCATGAACACCAACCCGCCCCAAACTACAACCGCCCTAACAATAATTTTACTAACCATCCTAGCACTAGGACTTATCTATGAATGACGCCAGGGCGGATTAGAATGAACAGAGTTCAAGGGTAGTCTACACCAGACATTTGATTTCGACCCAAAAGACCTTATAACTTAAGCCCTTGTAATGAAACCCATCATAATTACACTAGCAACAACCTTCTTCATCATCATACTGGGCCTATCAATACAACACAAACACCTAATACTAGCCCTAATATGTATCGAAGCAATAATACTAACCTTATTTACAATACTAGTCATATATACCACAACCACACTTGCCATATCCCACACACCCATACCCATCATCCTCCTAACAATCTCAGTCTGCGGAGCATCCGTAGGCCTCAGCCTAGTAGTAGCTACCACACGAACTCACGGAAGCGATTTCCTAAAAAACCTCAGCCTATTATAATGCTAAAAATTATCTTCGCAACTACCATATTAATCCCAACAGCCTTCATCCTGAAACCAAAAACTCTTTACCAAACAATAATCTCATACTCCTTTATTCTTGCCCTACTCAGCCTTTCCTTCTTAAAACAAAGCTCATTCCTTAAACCAATATCAAACATATACCTAAACCTGGACCCAATTTCAGCCCCCTTACTCACCCTCTCCTTCTGACTTTTACCTTTAATAATTATCGCCAGCCAACACACAATAACCACCGAACCTCTACAACGACAACGGACATTTATAGCAACCATTATAACCCTACAAACCATAATCTCACTCACATTCACCGCCTCCAACCTAACTCTCATATACATCATATTCGAAGCTACCCTAATCCCCACCCTCATTATCATTACACGATGGGGCCAGCAAGCAGAACGACTAACAGCAGGAACCTATTTTATAATATATACCCTAGCAACCTCAATACCACTACTAATAGCTATCCTATTTCTAAACAACACCTCCAACACCCCCACACCATTCTTTATCACAACCGAAACAAACAACCCATGAACAAACCTCCTTTTATGATTAGCCTGCCTAGCCGCCTTTTTAGCGAAAATGCCACTCTACGGCCTCCACCTATGACTACCCAAAGCCCATGTAGAAGCCCCAATCGCCGGCTCCATAGTCCTAGCAGCCATTCTACTAAAACTTGGAGGATACGGCATCATCCGAATAATACAAATCCTCCCAACAACAAAAACAGATATATTTATACCATTCATTGTCATATCCCTATGAGGAGCAATCCTAGCCAACCTTACATGCCTACAACAAACAGACCTAAAATCCCTAATCGCTTACTCATCAGTAAGTCACATAGGACTGGTCATCGCAGCCATCATGACCCAAACCCCATGAGGACTAGCAGGAACCATAGCCCTAATAATCGCTCACGGTTTCACATCATCAATACTCTTCTGCTTAGCCAACATCACCTATGAACGCACACACACCCGGGTCCTCATACTCACCCGAGGTTTCCATAACATCCTCCCCATAATAACAGCCTGATGATTAACAGCAAACCTTATAAACATTGCCACCCCACCAAGCATAAACTTTACCGGAGAAATCCTAATCATTTCTTCTATATTCAACTGATGCCCCCCGACCATCATCTTACTTGGTTTATCAACATTAATTACCACAACCTACTCCCTCCACATATACCTATCTACCCAAGCAAACAAACCCACACTAAATACCCCAACCCAACCCACACATACTCGAGAACACCTCCTGCTAGCCCTCCACATCATCCCCCTAATACTAATCTCCATTAAACCGGAACTCGTACTAAGAGTGTGTGTAATTTAAAAAAAATATCAAGCTGTGACCATGAAAATAGAGACCTACACCCCTCTCGCACACCGAGAAGGTATCAAGACCTGCTAACTCTTCCACCTGGTTCTAACAGACCAGCCTTCTCTCTACTAAAGGATAACAGCATTCCATTGGTCTTAGGCACCAAAACACTTGGCGCAACTCCAAGTAGTAGAACATGAACACCATCACCCCAACAGCAACTCTAACCGTATTTCTTCTACTAACATTAACCATCATCAAACTATTCATCCAGCCCAACCCAAACCTAAACAGCATAAAAAACAACCTAATAACCACGTTCATCATCAGCCTTATCCCACTAATATCCCTACTAAACAATGAAAGCGAAACCGCAGTATCTACACCACCAATCATCCATATAACCACAACCAACATCAACATCAGTCTTATCCTAGACACACCATCACTGACCTTCATCCCAATCGCCCTTTTCGTCACATGATCAATCATCGAATTCTCAACATGATACATAGCAACTGACCCTTACATCAACAAATTCATCAAATACCTATTCATCTTCCTAATCGCAATACTAACCATCATCACAGCAAACAACATATTCCAACTATTCATTGGCTGAGAAGGAGTAGGCATCATATCATTCTTACTAATCGGATGATGACATGCTCGATCAGACGCAAACACTGCAGCCCTACAAGCCATCATCTACAACCGAATCGGCGACGTTGGCCTATTCATAACCACAGCATGACTTATAACATCCTCATCCATAAACATACAAGAACTATTCACACAACATGAAGCCATCAACATAATCCCATTAATAGGCCTAATCGCCGCAGCAACAGGAAAGTCCGCCCAATTCAGCCTTCACCCATGACTCCCCGCTGCCATAGAAGGACCAACACCAGTATCAGCCCTACTCCACTCAAGCACTATAGTAGTAGCAGGTGTATTCCTACTAATCCGCCTACACCCAATAATACAAAAAAACGAACTAGCAATAACCATTTGCCTAATTCTAGGAGCAACAACAACCATATTTGCTGCCGCAGCAGCAATAACACAACATGATATCAAAAAAATCATCGCACTATCAACAACCAGCCAACTAGGACTAATAATAACAATAGTAGGACTAAATCAACCCACACTAGCCTTCCTCCACATAGCCACGCACTCCTTTTTTAAAGCCCTATTATTCCTATGTTCAGGATCATTCATCCATAACTTAGAAAACGAACAGGATATCCGAAAAATAGGAGGACTCTTTAAAACCATACCTATAACCTCATCCACCATCACAATCGCTAGTCTAACACTAATAGGTACACCCTTCCTATCCGGTTTCTACTCTAAAGACACCATTATCGAAACTATTATAAACTCACACACCAACTCATGAGCCCTAATCATAACACTAATTGCAACCATACTATCAGCCGTTTATAGCATACGAATTATTAACCTCACACTAACCGGATTCCCACGAACTAATCACAAAATCCACCAAGAAACAAAAGCCCCAATCAAACCAATCCTACGACTAACCATAGGTTCAATCTTCGTGGGCACAATAACCAAACTTTCAACCCTACAAACAACAACAATTCACACCATACCAAAAATCATCAAACTAACAGCATTAATCATTACTATAGCAGGGGTCGTTCTATCAATAGATCTGCTATTCCTATCAACCAAGCTAGCCCCACAAAAACCAAAAACATTAAACCTATTCTTCAACCCACTAGCATTCTTCAACCTCCTCCATCGCACAATCCCAATAAAAACACTAAAATTCAGTCAACAAACCTCAACAGAACTAATTGACCTATGAACACTAGAAAACTACGGACCAAAAGGCCTATCAAATTCCTCCATCCCTCTAATCCACATAACAACACAACAAAAAAACCTAGTCAAAAACTACCTAACCACATTCACTACAACAATTATCATCGCAATGATCATTAACTATATCTAAAAGGACGCAGCCCGCCTCACCGATGTCAACTAAGAATGATCAAAATAGAAAACAACGTCACAAGCAAACCCCACGAACAAACCATCAACCCCAGCCCCCCATTAGAATACAACACCCCAAACCCATTAACCTCAACACAAACAAAACAATCTTGACTAACCATAACAAATCACCCCCCAAACCCAAAAACAAGCATAACCCACAAACAAACAGCAATACCAACACAAAAAAACAAAAACACAAAAGCCTTTGAAGTAAAAACCTTTAAAATATCCTCCACATCTTTCTCAACACTAATACAATAACTAAACACCACCACCAAACCACCCAAATATACAACAAAAGTCACCAAGGCAATAAACGTCCGACCCATACTAATCATTATAACACAACAAAAAAACACAAGACCCATCAAAGCAATCACCCCATAATAAGAAACAGGGGTCGTACTTAACACCACCGCCCCCACAATCATGCACGTAACAATTAAACAAAAAACATAATCTATAATAAACATAATTTTCGCCCGATCTCATCGAGTCCTGCGGCCTGAAAAACCACCGTTGTTAATCAACTACAAAAACATGCCCCACCACTACATCTTAACCCTATTTGGTCTCTTACCTGTAGCAACCAACATTTCAACATGATGAAACTTCGGCTCCATACTATTAACATGCTTAGGCTTACAAGTAATAACCGGCTTCTTCCTAGCCGTACACTACACAGCAAACATCAACTTAGCATTCTCATCCATCATCCACATCACCCGAGACGTCCCATACGGCTGAATAATACAAAACTTGCACGCTATCGGAGCATCTATATTCTTCATCTGCATTTACATCCACATCGCACGAGGGTTGTACTACGGATCATACCTTAACAAAGAAACCTGAATATCTGGCATTACCCTACTTATCACATTAATAGCAACTGCCTTCTTTGGATACGTTCTCCCATGAGGACAAATATCATTCTGAGCCGCAACCGTAATCACAAACCTACTCACTGCCATCCCTTATCTAGGCACATCACTAACAACTTGACTATGAGGCGGATTCGCAATCAATGATCCTACACTAACACGATTTTTCGCACTACACTTCATCCTTCCATTCGCAATCATTTCCTTATCCTCACTACACATCATCCTACTCCACGAAGAAGGTTCCAGCAACCCATTAGGAACCAACCCAGACATCGACAAAATCCCATTCCACCCATACCACTCCTACAAAGATCTTCTCCTACTAACATTAATAACCCTGTTCTTATTTATCATCGTCTCGTTCTTCCCAGATATTTTTAACGACCCAGACAACTTTTCAAAAGCTAATCCCCTAGTAACACCACAACACATCAAACCTGAGTGATACTTTCTATTCGCCTATGGCATCCTACGATCCATCCCCAACAAACTAGGAGGTGCATTAGCCCTAGTAATATCAATCATGATCCTGTTTACCATCCCGTTTACACATACAGCCCACCTCCGTCCTATAACCTTCCGCCCACTCTCACAACTAATATTCTGAATATTAGTATCAACATTCATCACCATCACATGAGCCGCCACAAAACCAGTAGAACCACCATTCATTACAATCAGTCAAGTAACCTCAACACTTTACTTCACATTCTTCTTATCCATCCCCATCCTGGGATGGATAGAAAACAAAATAATAGACATTCCATGCTCTAATAGCTTAAACACAAAGCATTGTTCTTGTAAACCAAAGCCGGGTAAACCCCCTTAGAGCATCAAAGAGAAAGAAACTTCATCTCTGGTCCCCAAAACCAGAATTTTAAATTAAACTACTCTTTGAAACAACCCTCACTTCCTTCAACCATAGTCTGGATTCCAGACTATGGTTGTTACCTAAAAAACTAAAGAAAAAATCCATATAAACTAAAAACTCTCTCTC